>ML358622.1:0-52239 GCA_005239505.1 Nicotiana paniculata | reverse complement strand
TATATATATATATATATATATATATATATATATAGCATAAAGAATTAAAATTGAGAAAAAAATATCCACGATTATATATTTTTATATTATATTTTAACTATTTTTCTACTCAAATAATATTTTTTATCAATTTTTCGTGTAATATTAAAAAATACCCAGTTATTAAACAACTAAGAAAATATTTAAGAATATAAATGTGTGATAAAGAGAAAAAAATGGTTCGTAAGTGTCAATACCACTAATGAACCTACAAACATAATGATCTACAGTGAAAAGTCATATCAATCTTTTACTCTTTGAAAATAAAATTTATAGTGGGATAAAATTATAATTAATATAAAATATTCAAAACAAGAGATGAACTAATATTAAGACCTGAATCAACATAAAATAAATTATTTTTAAGTAAAATTCTTATTCAAGTTAAAAAAAATCGTAGGATACATAAATTTATTCCATAAAATAAGTGTTAGAACACAAAGTAAAAAGGTTAGTATATTATTAAGAATCAAAATGCTATACAAGTGACTGAAGAAGCACAATGAAAGCTAAATCCTAATAAAGAACAAACTTTCAATATTATATTATAAAGATTCGACTATGGTATATTTTTATATCATGCATTAGTTGTAAATATCATATCAAGAGGCATGACACTGTTAACAATAATGAGTGATGTACCAACAACGATTTTATTATGAGGCCAAACAACTTAAATAACTATCACAAATATATCAAAGCAGAACAATGATGCTAAATTTATAAGGAAAGAAAAATTAATAATATGGGATGAAGCACTTATGACAAAGTGTCAAACGATCGAAATAATTGTCTGGAGTTCTTATTAATGAATTGTTTTGTGAAAAATTAATAGCTTGGGAGGTGATTTCTGTCAAGTACTATCGGTAGTTCCAAAATCGACAAAGCAGAGAATGTAAAAGCTAGCTTGCCAAAGTTATACTTATGGCCTCAATGAAAAAAGATTCGACTGACACGAAATATAAAGTAAGAATAAATCCAATATTTAGTGTCTTCTTGCTTCGCGTCGGAAACGAATAAGAGCATCCAATAAAATTTGGTTTTCTTGAACGTAACACTTGGTTATCAATCCCAATGGCAATAGTAGTGCATTTAATAAGAAAAATATTTCTATCATTAGATTAAAATGTAATTTGTGCAAATCGCATGATAGAGTTAAAAAGATATCTTAGCTAGCAGAAATGAATATGTTGATCAACTAAATAAAAGGTTGATTGCAAAACTATATTATAAAAATAAAATATTTTTCAATTTTTGACTCAGCAGAAAATGATGCCAGTAATCACTACCAAGAAGAATATTTAAATACTTTTACATGTTTGTTATCAAGTTTATTATTTCTTACATATGTTAGTGTCACCGTATATATAATAGACTAAGTTAAAATTGATATTCCATTGTATATAGGCTAATTTAAAAAATATATATATATATATATATATATATATATATATATATATATCGTCATGCTACTGAAAACTTAGATACGCTGAATAACTTATGTAATACCACACATATAGTATATGGAAGTTTTGACGATAACGTCGTACATGCAAAAATTATAATACTGGTCAATGTTGCTTTTAAGTATAGTCGTATCTCTAAATTCAATTTTCGTCTTCCAAAACTAAAGAATATCCTTTTAAATTTGTGTGAAAATAATTTTTAGTATGTTTATATTTTACAAATATAACAAATAAAATACACGGACAAATATCCTAAATATTGAAATATATTTACCGCAATATATTTTCTTGCACGAAAAATTGTATGTTGCATTTTCAAAAGGGATATCAAGATCGAAAAGAAGAGTTTTGATTGAGGCAGAGCAACCAAAATATTAGGAGGAAACATAGACAAAAGAATATTGTCCACAAAAAATATTCGTTAAGATACCATCACATTAAATACTTTTACTATAATACATAATTATGTAATTAACATAATAAAATTGATCATTTGTGTAAGTTCTGATAATATCCTTTTATCAATTATTATATTGTTATACATAAAATTTCTCTAATTAATTTTTTTATTTCTTCATATAAATAAATTAAATAATCACGTCTTATTATTAAGGTGCGCAAGCTGATACATACTTAGTTAAAAAAACAAGCGTTTGTTTCCATAACACTTGTCAACTCCTGAGCTAAGTTTGCTGCCACTTCTCTCACCTTCTTCCTTGTGCACTTCACACCTGTACTTCTCGCACTAAATCTCACTCACCTCCTTAAGCCACCCCCAGTAAAATGCCAAATCCCATAAGGAAACCCGAGTTGAAGAAACCCCAATTCAAGAAATGCGACATTGGTAATACATACTCAGTATCAACAATTAGGCGCAGCCACTGATCATTTAATTCACATGGAGGAAAAAGATGAGCTTGAGGAAAAGGCACAAGAGGAAGAAGAAGAATATGTTGATGACAGTAATGATGATGAAATGAAGAACAATTTACCAGTCCAAAACTCACCATCAATAAGTTGGTTCACAAAAATGATATCTTTACAAGTAGAGATCTTCACCACTATCTTAGTTTCTCTAGTTTCCCCCATTTTCTATATCCTCTCTTTTGTATCTGACTTCAATTTCCTCCGCCCTGAAGAAACCGAAAAGAACGTAGCTGTAGCTGTAAATGCTGCTGCTACAGTCCCTTCAAAAGTAGTACATGGAAGTACTTTGCTGCTCAAGAAATTTGGTGTTGGAATTCTTGGAGCTGCTTATGTTGGAATGATTTTGACAACGTTGTTGATTGTGTCAGGTGTTTTGGGATTTGGGTTAGTGAGAATGTGGGCTGAAGAGCCTGTGGTATTGAGAGAGCAGCTCTATTTTGATTATGCAGATGTTCATCCAAAGGCTGTGTTTTCTTTTGCTGAATATGGTGTGGAGAATTATAACCATAATTTTATGATGATGAAGCAGAAGAAGAATTTTGGTGTGCCAGTTGGACATACAATGTATGTTTCTTTGTTTCTACTGATGCCTGAATCTGATTTCAACAGAGAAATTGGTGTTTTCCAGGTATAATAATGGATGAACATTCATTCGATTTGTGAGTAGGATACAAACTTGATAATATTACTCAATAGCCTATCAAACAAACATGTGTAGTTTCTTGATGATGAACTAAAGGTTGTTCCAATGTCTTGAGAGTCATTAGACTTGAATCATGAGTGGGAAAAAAGTGATATTGAAGTCCATAAATGTTAAATTGATATAATGAATGATCACTCGTTGGTTATAGGAAGGAAATCAGGGATCAGTGTCATAGTTGAGAAACTTTATGCAGTCAAACCTCTCTGTAACAAATGAGGTTGTTCTGAATCTTTTCCGTTGTTATAGCGAAGTGCTGTTTATGGAGAACATATATTATAACATAGCCAAAAAATTAGTTCCATAAAAAACTTGGCTTTTGTAGCGAAAAGTTGTTATATAGCGATATTGTTATAGAGAGTTCTGACTGTAGTAACCTTTCTTTTCAATACTCTTCTATTAAAGGATGTGGAATCAAAGTGATTGGACATTGTTAGGTACTCAATGCACATCGATATTTGGTTAGCTTTATTTATGTCACTAGCAATGAGTCTATTGACAGTGTTAACAATAGTAAATTCCGTATGATAGGCGTTAATTGAGAACCTGCTAAAAATGAGAATCAACTTGTTATCACATCTTAACTTACACTTACAGTGAAAGACAATTATATACTATCGGGAGTACGTTTTCCCAATAGCAATAGCCAAGTGAATTCAGTTAAATTCTTGAAAAGATTAAATTCCTCTTCTAGGGGCATGTATTAAGGTCATACGCGTAATTAAGTTATTCCACAGTTATTATCTGTAGAATGCTTCAAATCTGTATTTTCATTCATTAGATGTGGAAGTATCAATTGCCTGTCTCTCTAGCTAAAGAACAAAAGAGCTGTCGAACATCTAACATTACTTCAGGTATTCATAACTCTCTCATCAGTTGGTTGCAGAAGCGTTATCAGCCGAGGGGATCATAATGGCAAGATCAAGTCATCCATGTATGTTGCGATTCAGAAGCCTGCCAATCCGTCTCATGAGAGAATTTATAATGAGTGTGCCCCTTGTACTTGGACTTACAGCTGAAACACAAAGGATGGTCATTCCAATGTTAAAGCACAAGGAAGGTACTCCGAGGACAGAGGCAATCAGAATAACTATGATACCACGAGCTGGAACTTTAGCCCTACCCCAGCTTTATCAATCGGAGGTCATATTGAAGTCTCAGCCTCCTTGGTATAAAGACTTGGCGTACAAATGGAAATGGACATTTTCTGTCTGGACCTCAATGTATATGTACGTTACACTGCTCATAATTCTCCTCAATTGGTGCAGACCCCTCGTCTTTCCAGGGATTGCAACAAGCTTCAGGACACGCGTTGATGAGAGTTTAACAGTGGAAGCATTGGAAGAGCCACAAGAGAAAGCTCGAGAAGAAAGGGATGTGTCGGAGTCAGTAAGAAGATGGCGCCAGAGCAGAAGAAAGAGGAAGGCAATGCTTCAACAGAGTGTCTCGCCAGAGTTAGCGGATGATTCTGCATCAAGCATTTCTGTGACTAGGGTGGATACAGCTGAGTCGAGCGAGTAATATGCCAGGAGTTGAAGATTTTTAGAAGTGAAACTCAAGGATAGACTGCTGTTTATAGCATTATTTACAAGACAGAGTGCTGTTTAAGTAGTTGTTTAGGCTTTAGCATACATACCTGGATCTTGTTCTGTTCGACGGTCAAGTTTTTCTTATAGATTTAAATTTACAAGGTCAATTTTGGACACAATCAGGACATTTTGCTGAACTAATTGCACACTCAAGAGTTGCAAACTCTTACTTTATCTCTTGTAATATACATGACTTAAAAACATATACTCTTCAGTATCGTGCTTTTTCCTCCTTAATATTTATTGGTATATGAGTATACGAAAGATCTCAAAATTTCTGTCGCTTTTAAAAACTGTCTTCCCGAGGGATGCGTTCTATACCTATAACACATTCGCAGAAAAGCCAAGGACACCAAGCCGGTTTAATATTAAAGTTGCAGCACCAAACAAGAAGCCATCTTATTGAGTTTCGAGAGAAAGCCACAGCTATGTTACAAGGTCCAATCAGTCAAAAAAAAATACCTCCTTCAAATTCTACAAAAAGCAACAAACATACTGCAGAAATATGCCTTCAGAAAATCACTACTGAAGTTATTGGTTTATAGGGAAATAACTAAGATGGTCCAACCAGATCGCAAGGCAGCTCCTTTTAAGTCAATTTGTGGATGGTTTTCATATCTATGACTTCCTCGAGAGTTCCCTTCTCAAGATGATCCCACCACTTGAACAAGAAGTTGTCAACTACAAGTCTGAACCAAGGGGATAGCTTCAGACCTTCCTCTCCAGCATCTGCTTTCCTCAGGAGCTCTTTCAGTTGTTCTCGGTTCACGTATTTCACATCAGCAACTTCATCCGGGTTCGGTTTCATGTTAACTTCACGGACTGTGAATAGAAGATAATCAACTGCAACAGTAGACAAGGATCAGCTACCAGTTATAGCTATATCTACACAAATACAAATGCCAATTGTACAGTAAACACTTAATCTCAAGACGCGGTCAAAGCTGGGCATGAGATCAAAGGCAAGCAAGCAGCACATGTCTGTCATAATCAAAATTGCAAGAAACGAACCGAACCAGTTTCCAGGCTAGAACTGTAAGATAAAAATAATAAAGATTGAGTTATTACGTTCATGTTCTCCCCACTTCCCATCGGACGGAGCTTTATAAAGTATACGACCCAATGGGGTGAACTGGTCAACTGGGACATCTTCAGCAGGAATGCCCAATTCGTCAAGAAGCTTCCTTTGTGCAGCATTTCTTACCCCTGGCAGTTGATGATATAGAGTGAGGTGAAGAAGAAAACGTGGTTGTAATTAGACATTTCAGCTAAGTAGAAAATATACCAAGAACATTCTCCTCAATGAGCTCAGACTCTCGGTAGAGTGGATGGCTGCAGCAGGTGTTAGTCCATACCAAAGGAAAGGTCACCTTTGTTGCTGATCGTTGCTGTACATAGAATAAGACAATATATATTAAGTGCTTCATCATCCAGAGTTATAAAATACGCATCCAACCTAAGATACATCTACTGTAACCAGTTCTACAGCTTAGTCAATTAGTTTGATAGGTCATCTAAATACTAAGATGGAATCATACTGGACACTCCCACCATTTCACCCACAGAACAATTCGACAAGTTACATCTATCAGCCATTTCAGAGAAAATTTGTCAAACCTAAAGAAAATTCAGCGAATTATTTTTACCACCCACCTGAAGAAGCAATTCATATTTTGAGTTAAACAGAAATACACTGAAAGCTCTATGCAGCAAATTTTCAGCTTCGATCTTTTCCATTAAATGACCTGCAATTATGGATTATTGGTTATATATAATATGAGAGAACCTTTGGTAACAAATTTAAGATAATGGTCACTTGAAAAATGCATCTCACAACATAAATATATTATCCAAAAATGAAAAAGATAAAGAAAAAAGAAAAGGCACAGTCTCAAATGCGTCCAGAGATCAAATACAAAAAGAAAGGAATTACAAGAGAGTGGTCCATCTAATTTCAAGTTTTCAACACAGAAGACATAAGAAAGTTCACAGCACATGAGAACATGCCAAAAATCATTGTCTAATTCAGATGAGGGACAATACCATCACATATACAATATCCTAATCAAATAGAAGAGATACTGGTAGTAGATTAAGGATTTTCAAAAGGATAATTACATTGTAATTGAACATCATCCATTCTCTTGAATAAGTAATTAAAATATCCGATGTAGGAATGTACTTGAAGCACTGCACTTTTTTATCCACAGTGTTGAGAGAATTGCTGGGCAAAAAAACAACGAATAATTCTTTACGCAAGCCTTAGAGGGTGCTTGGGGTACCCCAAGAATACTTCTTGACAAGCATTAAAGCATATTTTTGGCATATTTTGGTGTTTGGTAAGCACTGAAAGTGCTCCTAAGCCAAGTGCTTTTAAACCAAAACAGGACAAAAGCCATACGTTGGGCACCTCCAACTTAAAAACTCTTGGAGTTTGACCAAGTATTTTACTTAGTAATCCTCACACTTCCGGGTGGAGTTAGGGGTTTTAGTGTAGCTAAGAGTATTTTGGGAATTATAGGAGAACGTGAGGGATAACAAAGTAAAATGCTCAATCAAACCCAAAGATCTTTTAAGCTGAAAAGCCATAAGTTGGGGTGGTCCAACTTACCAACTTATGGCTTTTGGCTTAAAATCACTTGTTTTGTCTACTAAACACCAAAATAAGCCAAGAAGTGCTTAAAACTAGTTTGACCAACTTCTAAACTTATCCAAACATCCTCCTACTTCCTACTTCCTTTCCAGTCACAAAGGGTTTCAACACACTAAATTAAAGTTTGCATATTCCTCCAGTAATTCTTTGACAGACATTGGAAATAACCCTATCCTTTTTTTTATGGGTAGAAGTAGATATACCCATATCCTCCTTTTTTTACTTCCCTCCACCTCCTCTGTTCACCTAATTGAGCAAAGTGTAAGTTGTCACAAAGTTATATAGCCAAGATCACTTCCGAAGTTTTCATTCTCTCTCACACACATGAACAAAACCAAAACTATATGGAAGATGCTTGAAATTGAGATAAATAAATAAAATACTATTTTTGTCAATTCCAGCTCATCATATAACAGGAACCCCTAACCCAACTTCTCCAAATCCCTCCAACATTAACCCATAAAAAGACGAGGATATTAATGAAAGAAACTATTTTTAAATATGACACTGAATTTTTTGCCACTGACTTATCACTATGCTTCCAACCAACTTATTTTGCACTTCATTATAGATGAGTCAAATTACTAATGTACTTAATGTTGAATGTAAATTGAAACAGGCAATAGGTGCATAGTGACTAACTTAATCTACATTAGCTATTATATTTTAATTTTATTTCTTATAAGTGAACTACCAACATAACTCTGCTTGTGTGAACTTGCTCACATTGCCGGTCCTAAGCCCGGATAAAGAAGGGTTGCGGTAGGCTGACAGTCAGCATAAAGCTTGCCAATTCATGATGAATCCTCAAGTGAACTACCAACATGTGGAAGCATATTAACAACAATCTGGTCAAAGGGACATAAAATCGCGCCTCCCCTCTTGCTTTAAAGACAACAATGACTAATCTTTGGAGAATAAGCAAATTAATTCTGGTAGGCCATAAGGTTCTTGGTGGATAGATGTAAGAGGTACTTCCAGAACAATGATACCAGAATAACTTAAGGGACGTAAGGTTTTAAACATCCTTTTGAAAGGGTATATTCGTTTTTCTAATACGAAAAACATGTATATTGGTAGACATGACAACATATTACGACAAGATATTAGCATGTCGTACTCTATCAGTAGTACTAAAAGCTCCCAGATACTCGAAGACTGTGTTTGTGCATGAGGCATTAAAATGGAAGATGGTGGAAAAGCAAAAAGAGAGAAGAGAAAATGGTTGTTGAGACAGACCTAGCGGAAGCATCACTTAGCTAACATTTCCTTCATCTTATCTCGGTTGAGTTGAATTAAACATATCACTCTCTTACTATTAATGGCTACAAGCAAGATATTTATCACTCTTTAAGCCTTTGTTGTTACTGTCACTGTTTACTTGCCAGCAGTATAAATAACCACAGTCCTTATGTATTAAAAATGTGAACAAGGCAGGCAAAGATGCATACTTTTCCTCTTCACCAGTCTCCATTTCTCATTTTTTTCTATTAGCTTAAGCAAGCATGAGGAATTTGATTGCTAACCTCTTTATAAGCTAAAGTTCCGATCTCTTGGGCTTCTCACTCCAATCAAAATTGAGACAGGAGTGCCAGCTAGAACTTACAAGTCTTTCAGATACGGTTTGGATTGAATCATAGGACGTCCATTCCAATAACAATGAGAGTGCTCCCTAGAGATCATAACTCTTCGAAGCTGTCTGGGAAAATAGTTAAATTTCCAGCTAGGTCACCATACCAAGTTAAGCCACATGCAATCCAGTTTTATCAGATAGCTAAAAATAAGAAGACGGCCCAAGAGTTACTTAACATGGCTCAATTAAGACAGTATCAATTCAGGTAACATTCACCAGGACAGTTAATGAGAAAAAGATTGTCCAGAAACAAAATTAAGAGAAGCTCTCCACGAAATATCGGCAGAATAACAAATTAACAAAAGATGTATTTCCACAATAAGCAATTTGATACGCACATAGTAGTAATTTTCGGGTGCTATCACCTAGAGAGCAACGAGGATAACAACCTCACATTTAAGGGTAACAAGATATTGAAATCTGCCTCATGCCTTATCTCAAATACAATTCTACAACTTTTAACCATGGGACTCCCTTGATAGTATGGAGGTAAGATAATACAACATAAAGAGCAAAACACAGAAAAATCAAAGCAATCAAAACGAACTATAGCCAGTATGGCAAATACATTTCGAAAGAGGTAAGACAATATTGCATTAAGAGCAATACACAGAAACATCGAAGCACAACTTACAATTGTACTTGGTATCATGACCAACAACACGATCATTCTCATCCACCAGAATACATCTGCAGGAGTCAAAACGTGGAAAACTTAGCAAAAAAGGGGGCTGGAAAATTGTTATACACAGTAAGTAGATAGATCCAGATTTAAAAAGCATTTGCTAGAAAGCAGATAAAAGAGCTGATTTTCTAAATAATTTCGTCAAACACCTGGTGGTAAAAATTGTAGAAAACATGCAATTTCGAAAGTAGCACAAGATTATTTAGATGTAATAAAAAAGAAATAACATTTACAACATTAACCTAATCCTGTATGGTAGAAAAATAATAATCTTTCAATAAGAGGAGAGGAGCTTAGAAATTAAATATCCTTAATTTGGGAAACAAAAAATGACGTTGAGATTGAAAAGAGGGATTAAGAAAAGAGAAGAGAACAGACTCGTCTTCAAACATGAGACGGCGCTGAACAGCGTCCATGTTAGCATCAGCAATGGCGTCACCCATTCTTGTAGAAGAGGAATAGCAGCGGAGAGAGGCAGCTCTTCTCTGGATTTTAAGAAGAGAGGATTTGGATTTGGATATGGATATTTTTGAACGACTAGTTATAGGGGAGGCTGCGATGAACCTCCGCCAGATTTGAATACAAGGCGTTGCTGTCAGCGACATCTGCAACTTCTCCCCATCAACCGTTTGATTCCTCTCCTCTTCTTCTGCTTTCCCTTTTATATTTTTTCTTCTTCTTTCTAATCAAATACCCCTACCTAATTCTCGTTTCAAGTCCTACATTTTGCCAACTAAAAGAAATTAAGCCACTTTTGCCTATACAAGATTTTAAACTTATTTACCCAATTTTATTTAAGTTTTTTTTTTATTTACAGAAAGTAACTAAATTCTTTTACAAAATATACTACAATTTATTTATAACTTAAATATAATTTTTTCAAAATTCAGTCAAAAATTATAATTTATATACAATTTGTCTATAATTATGTTGGTAGTATATATTTTATATGTTGTTTTTACGTCCAATATACAAAATATATACAATTTGTTTATGTCTTCTTCTTCGAGTTTCAAACTGAAATTCTAATCAAAACTACCTCGAATTCTTACCAAATTCTCTAAAAAATGAGATATAAACTTTAAATGATATTCTTTATTATTTGCAACAACACTCCGACCAAATAAATAACAATTTCACAAATTTTGATTTTTGAATTCAAAACTACAAAAACCTTTTTAATGACAGTTAATAGAGATTCTTAATAGCTGTCATATTTTCACTGTTGCAAACTAAATTATCCAATACGTTAGCTATCATTTGTCATGTGCATAGAAAAGTTTCTTCTATTTCACATTTTTCACTTTGTGGTACTCTCGTTATTTCTTTTTGTCTTTTTATTCCTTTTTAAATTTCATCAGTGCACCGTTTGGTCATGAGTTTTGCCAAAATAAATTTGAGATTTATTTGGCTAACTCATATTTGGTCATAAATTTTGCCCACATTTTGATAAAATTCTAAATTCCAAAATCATCCCAATTGTTGATTTTGGGCCGAAATTTTAAAACTTGGAAATTTTATACAAGTTTTTCCAAAATAAAGTTGGAAATATGTTTAAAAATGTATGTCTAAACATATTTTCATCTTCAAACCAAATCAAATTTTTTAAAATAACTTTGGGAATCTATGGTTATATGCTAGCTTGATGGTAGTATTTTGGCCAACTCACTCTAATCTATTTCTCGTTCAATTTTTAGCTTCCTGGGAATTTTGGATTTGGTTAGATGGATGTTTCCTCTTGAATAGAAAGGAGAAGAAGTGCCATTCTTTTGATTAGAACAACTTACTTACTAGGTTCCAAAGTCTCAAATGGCTGAATTAGTATCTCTACCTAACCTAGGAATTCAATTACGTGTCCATCCTATTTTGCAATTTTCAGCCAATAATTCCTCCATGAAAGCAATTTTTTTTTGTATGGCTACACTAGAAAAGCAAAAAGTAAAATAGTATATGATATAGATCAAAGGTGTTTTGAGTTGTGCAAATTTTAATGAATTAAGTACTAACTTGTCTGGTACTTTGGCTTTACAACAATATCCTTCTTGTTCTTTTCCATCAGACAAATAAGCTTTTAAGAAATCATTTTTCTCATTTTCTTTCTTTCTTTTATAGGGAGATGATTCCCAACAACTCCCTTTCTCATTATTGACCTGTATTTCTATCGTTTAGCAAAGTGTAGAATCCAAATTTTTTAAATATTTAACTTATATATATCACCTACATAAAAATGATTTTATGATTTTTACACTATCACTTCTATCCAGAGAATATTTAATATCGTAGAAATTTTTCACACTATCAGTCATATATAAATTAAATTACTTTTCATTTATAATAGTAGACATTAGAAAGTTACATCACAGACATATAGGGATAGGGCTACTGCAAGATTTCATAAGCTGCTTTAATATTCACTTTTAAGAGTGCACCAAAATTAAAGGTTGCTCTTATGTGCAAATTCAGGTCAAATTATTGGACCTTTTAATGGTACTTCAGTCTACATAAGAAATATATGTAACGTATTCAAAAATTTACTACTGTATGGGCCACAAAATATTTTGAGCTATCAGTAAGGTCTCCACAAAGATTTGCCCCAGGTTGAAGTAACCTCGAAGCGATGAAGGGTGCAATCGAACATTCAGCAACTATCAAGGTCGTGAAGTCATCGTAGTTCAAGGTCGAGGTCGAGTATCTCAGACAGAATTATATCAACTAGTTTTCAAATATGACATAAAAGAGAATATTCTAGTTAATATGCTCTACATATGTACTATTCGAGTTTCTAGGAACATGTTCCGTATAAATATAAAAAGACACAATGATAGAGTGGATGGGATATTCATTTGTATAAAAGACATTGACTTCATGGAGAGATTTTGGTCCAATTGCAAGCATACAAAAACAACTTTTTTACAAAGATCTCGTCTAGCATTTTCACCTGTTCCAAGAACAACCTAAGTGTTCAAAGGCTTATCAATCATTCATCATTGTTAGAGAGAATATCCATTGATCTCATTCCTTTTCGGGTGACTCACACATTTGATTTACTTAAATACCATTTATTGCTATATATTACTATTTAATGTCATATTCCATCTTCTTGGATTATCAGAAAGTGTCATTATTGCTTATATTCATTGACATCCGGACAAATATACTAGTTATTTATCACAACACCGATAGCTTGGTCTTTAAGATATTATTAGCAGCTAAGATTAACTCCTCTTTATTTAAATCTAATTGGTTGAACCAAGATCAATATTTTGGCCAAACAGTTTGGCGCCGTCTGTGGGGACTTCTTAGCTAATTTTTTAGTTTCCTTTAGATCTGCAGCTAACGTGAGTCACTAACCTCACAAACTCCAAGATCTTTCTCTTTCTTTGCACGTACAAAAACCTACATGGAAGGTAACCAATGAGAGAAGACTAATGTAACAGGTGATTTCCCTAACAACCTCATGAACGCTATCAACGAGAGCTGTGGAATATTAGGCGAAGACGTGACGCCCAATGCCTCTCCCAGATGCGAGAGGTCGCCTCCCCCCCCCCCAATTGTAGCATAACAAAACCAAATAGAAAAGGGGCATCCACGTCCACAGAAGAAGGGACACCACCGGCTGTGAAAAAGCTCTTTGAAGTGTGGCTGACTGATACGCTAGTAAGCGTGCTCAACAATCCCATTCCATGCACGTCTACAGAGACAACAAGAATCTACACAGTGCAACGGGTAGACGAACATGGCGACTAACCAGACCCTCCAACACCAGGTATAATTCGCGTTGTTACTAACAATGCAGATGACATCGCCCTCATTGCTGCTCTAAAGATGATGGAAGAAATGGAGAATGAAAATAAAGTACTCAGACATCAACTGAAAGAACACCAAGAACAAGTCGACAAGATACCTGACGCCCCTAAGCTATTGCCAAAGAGGGACGCTGACAGGTTCGTAGAGCAGCCGTACAACGAAGAAGCAGCCCCGCAGGCCATACCAAAGACCTTCAAAATGCCATTGTATCTCAGGATATACAACGGAACGATTGATCCCAAAGGTCATGTGATTCATTATGTCACCGTCGTGAAAGACAACGACCTCACCAAGGAACAAGTGTTTCCTATTTTGCTGAAGAAATTTGGCGAAACTCTGATGGGATGTGCATTAACATGGTACTCACAGCTACCAACCCGTTCCATAGAAACCTTCGAGGAAATGGCCGACAAGTTCATAACGTCGTATCCCAGAGCTAGGAAAGCCGAAACAAGAGTAAACGAAATATTCGCCATCAAGCAGTCCTTGGGAGAGGGACTAGGGACTTCCTCACCCGATTTAACAAGGTAAGGATGACCCTACCAAACATGTCCGAGGGGATGGCGGTTGCGGATTTTCAAAACGGGTTGAGTAGAGATTGTTCGAAAGCGACTAGAAAACTGCTGAACCGGTTGATGAAATATCCTCCAACCACTTGGGAAGAGATCCACAATGCTTACTGCGCCGAAATTCGAGCAGATGAGGACGACCTCAACGGACCAACTCATTGGCTCATCTAGGTACAAGCCAAGTCCAGGAAAGAATGAAGAGATAATATCCAGAGGGATCACCCGGACCCATGACCCAATAGGGAACGACACCAGTCGTACGTCAAGTCCCCTGCCCCACCTCTCTGCCATGAGGAAGGCCCATCTAGGGCGAGAAAAGGGACGCACCGGAACGAGAGAGGTATGCCTTCTTCATTATCTACTCACAATTATTTTTTGTCACCTGCAGTAATAGTCTACGCCCTGGAGAAACTCGGAAAGAAGGTGAAGTGGCCACAAAGATGAGGTCCGATTCGAACACCAGAAATCCGACGCCTTCTGCGAGTTCCACCAGGAGCGCGGACACAAAATAGAAGATTACATTGCCCTCAGGCAAGAGGTTGTAAAAATATTGCGCTAGGGACACCTCAAAGAGTTGCTGAGCGACAAGGGACGAAACAACTTCGCCAGAGGAAGTGAACACCAAGGCTTTCCGAAGCCGCATTCACCAACCTGTACTATCAACATGATCATCGGCGGCAGCGATGACTCCTCCATCAACAACGTTACATTCACCACCACCGCTGGTGTTAATGAGGAACCAGGTTCCTCCAAGAAGGCCAAAGTGGGTGTGGCCAAGGATGAAGGAAGAGAAAACCTAAGGAACCAGAAGGTGTTGTGGGGCAGAACATTTGCTCCTGAAATTCTTAACCTGACAGGGATGTGCCAATTGGTTGATATCTGCGGAATTTCAACCGTGGACACATTTGTTCACCAATGAAATCCCTAAGGTGTATGAGGCAAAGGTGTGCAGTTTCTGTGCTGACATGTTCACGGTATAAGATGACAACATTTGCCTAAAGGTGAATGGTATTGACTTTGTGATGGATGAGGTTGTGTTGGGAGAAATTCTAGGAGTGCCTACTGGCAGAATATCATCCATTGATCGGACTTGTTCTCCAAACTTCAGAAATGCCATTTTGAAGGATGATGAAGTACAACAAGGGGAACGGGCACAAAAGAAGGCCCTTCTTCCAGTATACCAATTGTTGTTGAGATGGTGAACAGGGTTTTGCTGCCACGTGAAGAAACGCGTTCCATTACGTCACGAGAAGGCCTATACCTCATGGAAGCACTGGATGCCTATTCCACTATCAATCTGCCGGGTATCATGATTGAGCACATGAAAAAAGTGGCAGATTTTAAGGATGGTAATCATGGGTTACCCTACGGGTTCTTACTCACTAATGTATTAACTTCTTCAAAGTCCATTTGGGAAAAGCTACAGTGGGTACTCGCAAGCAAACCTTCTCCAAGACCACTTTAAAAGAGTGTGAGTGCATTGATGAAGGAAGGGTTGGCATCAATTCCACTATCTCTCAATTGATTGAGGCTCAAAATATTGCCAATGTAGAGATAAGGAAGTTGAAGGCACGAAATGTTATTCTTGAGGGACAACTTACTCAGGCCCAGGAGGCACTTGGTTCCAACAGTACACAAGGCGCAGAAGTTGCCCATCTGACCAAGGAAATGCTAATCTCAGGAAACAGACCGAGGGCCTGAAGAAGAGGTTGTTTAACGAGTAAGTGTCAGCAAATGCTCGAATGGATATCCTCCTTAGAACCCTGGCCTCCTCATCTTTTCCTCCCCCTTCCAGTGTTCCTTATAATCGTCCCCTTCCTAGTGTCCAGTTCAAGTTGTCTATCCTCTGTTTTGGTCCTTTTATTTTGATGTGTATAGTGGCAGGTACTTTTTCTATTGTTTCATTTTGTGGATGGTTATGTAACAAATGGTACTGCTAATTCTGCTCCCCTTTATTTTCCAATAAATGAATATCATGTCCTTTTACTATGCATGCTTTGCTCTTATGCTTTGTTCTTAGTTATGTCTGTGTGCACACATGTGGCATGAGTTAACCATGCTAGACTTCTTTTTGCTTTTTACTTGTAACTGATCCTTTTAAGATGCCAAAAGGGGGAAGATAAATTGAGGGGGAACAAGTTCAGGGGGAGTACAAGAATTATTTATGTATGGTACTTTGGTTCTCAGAAGGAATCTCAATTAGGAGTTTGTCATCATCAAAAGGGGGAAATTGATATGTTGTTATGTGTCTTGTTATGTTTTGATGATCTAACAAACTTAATGATAAGAACCAGATGGGGAACCTGTTTCACATCCTCAAAGTGCTCAAGAACAACAAGTCTCAAGACTGGGACTGTTCCAACATTCAGAGTCATAGAAACAACAGAGGGAACATATAGACATCAGTTCCCTTGCTGACTGTACCGATCAACTACTCACAGTTGTAAAGTTGCTGCAGTTGTTCCTTTACACACACGCAACAGTGCAAACAGTGCAACAATCACTTTGTGGGGAATACCCTTGTACCAGATATGCTAGCATCATCCATGTGACATCACTTGTGTAATATTAACATGAAGCAAAGGAAAATAACACACTTGCACATTCCAGAATTGATTAAGCTTTCTCTCAAGTGTGTTTCCAACCTGCAAGTGACTCTTAAGGCTTCAAGAAAAGAGAACATCGTAACAAAGGACCAGTTTCCTGCACGGAGTTATTACATGTCCTTAATTATGTTGCACCTTTGTTAAAGTGTTTTATTTGTAATTCCTACTTAGCTTAGCTAGAAGCATTGTGTAGGGAACCTTTTGTAAAACCATAACCTTGTGTTTGTGTCTTGACTAGAGTTAGTCGAGTTGTGAGCTTTGTAATAGAGTTATTACAAAGAGGCTTGTAATAGAGTTATTATAAGTGAGTGAGAGATTAAGAGTTTAATTCCTAGGTTGCAATAGGTTGTAATCTAAATTTGCTTTGTTAATGAAGTTGAAATCTTACGAGTGTAGGTCGTGGTTTTAGTCCCGTGAGCTGGGAGTTTTCCATGTAAAACTCTATTGTGTCATTTACTTATCTCTTTGTGTGTGTTCTGTGAGAACTAATAGAGAAACCTATTTTCTATATAATTTGGTGGACCCTAATTTTCTATCAAAAGGTTGTCTATTCCTAAAGTTAACCTTTGATTAAAAATAATGGGATCCCAACCAATTGTAGCGGATCTACATGGAGTATTATGGGTGCTTAAGCACCCATTGCCTTTACTCAAATTTAATAGATTTATATAGGCAACTATAAAAACAAATTAAATTAATATTGAATGAACACCCACGATTAAACACTTTTTCTTCTTCTTATGGAATTGTTTGGGCAAGTACCTATTGTTGGGTTTTAAGGTTGGTTTAGCTTATAAGAGGGTGAATGAGAAATGGAGGGAAAAAAGAAATTTTGATTTTTCTTCCTTGATAAAGGGACATTGTCCTATATTGGAAGAGAAAAAGACTTTTGATGAATATATATACAATTGTTTTCCTTCTAGCTCTTAAACAATTAATAAGAAGGCAAGTCTCGTGCCGCCGTTATCGTCGCTCACTCGGCTTCGACTTCGGTCAAATGATCGATTAATATTTTAACTTTTTGGACCAAAAATATTAAGATTAATGTAATGGCCGTTTTACGTGAACAACCATAACATACATTCTAAAGAGTTGCACCTCTTAGTTTAAACTCAACGTTGGCTATGAATAACAGAGCATTCCCTCATATTTTCCTTAATTGGGGTTTGAAGTACCATTATACCAGTGTGTAATTCGTCTATCCAGCGAGGAAATAATCCACAACCTCAGATAGTAGAAGGGAATTAAATTCCTTAAAAAAACGCTGTAAATTCAATAGGCTTGGATTAATTTCTACTTCTTTTATATTTCTGTTTATACATTGTTTTCTTCTTCATAATTATTTACTAACGCCTAAAATTTTAAAATATTGAATCGGTCACTGAGCCCAACAATTCTAACACACTTCCGACAATGTATCCTTTAATATTCCTAATCAACCAAGCATGCCACACCCACCGTTGTCCAAAAAATGCAAGCTTTAATTAATAGTAGTCAATTCTGTCAACTGAGTTTTCAAGTCCAAAATGGCGAGTTCTGAACTAAATAATTAATAAGTCACTAACGTAGCAAATTGACTGCCACCTATAACTAAGTTGTGGCCTTCATGTGACTTCTTTTCCTAAACATCAGCTCAAACTCTAATTATGGCCTTTTTATGCCTAATATCTGGAGCTTTTGTATCCGTACTCATTTTTTGTGCCACGTTTTAATTCATACTCATTTTGTAAAAAGATTTGCACCCGTACCCGCTTTTGCGCATAATTTCAGCATACGGGGCTGAAGTAGCAAAGACAATCACACAAAACTTCAGCATTCTAGTAGACGTGCCTGAAGAGCTGAAGTTTCCAAGTTATAAAGACAAAACTTCAGCATTCTAGTAGACGTGCCTGAAGAGCTGAAGTTTCCAAGTTATAAAGACAACAACTTCAGCATACGAGGCTGAAGTTCCCCAGTTATAAAGACGAAAACTTCAGCATACGGGGCTGAAGTTGTTGTCTTTGTAACTGGGGAACTTCAGCCCCGTATGCTAAAATTTTGTCTTTATAACTTGGGAAGTTCGTAACTGGGAAACTTCAGCTAGAGCTGAAGTTTTGTCTTTGTAACTGGGGAACTTCAGCCCCGTATGCTAAAATTTTGTCTTTATAACTTGGGAAGTTCGTAACTGGGAAACTTCAGCTAGAGCTGAAGTTTTGTCTTTGTAACTGGGGAACTTCAGCCTCGTATGCTGAAGTTTTGTCTTTATAACTTGGGAACTTCAGCTTAACTGGTGAACTTCAGCTCAGCGAGGGAAAGGGAGCTGAAGTTATTTAAAAGTGGGTACAAGTTAAAAGTTTTTAAAAAAGCGGGTATAGATTAAATGGGGGCGACTAAATAGGGTGTCTCGCGTAATTTTTACTTAATATCTGCTTTAGAAAATTTGTTCTTTTATAAAAAATTAAGCCATCATTTTCTCCTCCTCCTTTTGCCTCCCCCCTCCCCCCCCACCCCACAAAAAAAAATAAAAAAAACGGACACACACACAAAACTCAACCTATGTATAAGTTCAATAAGTAAGTACTGTTGTAGACTGCCATTTTGGACTCCCATTTTGTATGTAATCAGACTAAATGTGTTATCCTTTTATAAGCGAAAAAAGAAAATATAAGTTCTATATAAGATATTATTCACTTGGGAGATCCAACCTTAGTCTAGAGTAGAGGGTACCTCGTTTTATTTATATGTATTAGAACCAGGGCCGGGCTCTAACCTTATCACAAGAGCCTTAGGCCCCATATTTGGGGATCCATTTTTATTTATTTATAAATAATAAGCTTATAGGTATTTAAAAAAAATTAGTACTTTTAGTATAAAAGTAGAGTTTTCCTGTAGCAATTGCCTAAAAAAAAAAAGAAGTTTTTCAAAATTATAATTGATAATATCTAAGATCAACAATATCTCAAGAAAAATTAAATGGGTTGACTATATTATCAATTGGAAAGGAATTATTAGAAGAAATCGATTATTAAAAAATCATTAATAATTTTGCATCTTAAAAAGCTAGAAAAATAAACTTCAAATAGAAATATATATCATAACTTTCTTTTAAAAAGTTAGGCCTTACATTAAACTTTGACTTTAGGTCACACATGTGCTTGAACGCCCCCTTAAAATTTGGCAGATTAAGCAGTTCTCTCACTAAATCATGCATTTTATAACGAGAATATATTAAAAACTTTTAAACATTAGCACCAAAGGTCCTCTCATACCATTTCTAACTACCACGAGGTGGCTGCAAAATATTAGTTTGCCCTTTCATGTTCATTGACTGATTACTGCAATCAATTTGACCACAAGAAAAATAAAAACTACAATTTCATATACTCGACGAAGAATATTTTCCCTATGGATAATAAGTACTATTAGTTAATCGATTAATTTTCACAAAGATTTAATTGTTGCACCTGAAAAATGTAAATCATACTAGAAACATATCATCGACTAAGCATGGATGACACATATAAATAAACGAAGAATATTCGAGTATTTTGGAGGCTCGAATAAAATTTTTATGAGTTTCCTATATTATATCCAATAAAAAAGTTTTCTCGTTCATTTGATATCTATAAAACAAAGAAGCAAGTGGAGATTGAACTTGGCATCTCTGACTGTTTCATCAAATGATCAAAAGATATAATACTAGTTAGAACTACAGAAATTGTACACAGGGCCAAGAATATATTCATTAATTAGAGATGTAGTAGCGAGAGAAATTCAGAATTGCGATTATCCACAGGTTTATCAAGACAAGTGGCTCTGATACCAAATTAAGCAGGAGGAGAGTACTCAATCTCTCAAATTCTCTTTGAACACAAGTGAGAAAATGGTTCTTATTCAGTTTACTCAACTTGCTTACATAAAATAGCTATTGATAGAAACTAAGCATCCATCAAACTATATAGAGAACCCTATTCTCTATCAGTTCCCACCGTAAATAACAAACTGTAAAATCAAACAGTAAGGCGACCTGGTCCTCTACCAGTCCCCTAAAAAATACACAGAGGCAGCAAGTATAAAAGACGCTGGATTTTTACGTGGAAAAATCCCAACTCAAGGGGACAAAAACCACGACCTACACTGGTAAGATTTCAACTTTACTAACTTGTAATCTCAACTACTACAAGACACTTTGTAATGAATCTCTTACAAAGACTTCAACACACTAACTTGTAATACACTTATTACAAGCCACTTTGTTACTCACTAGTTACAAAGACTTTAACTTATGACCACACTAGTCACAACACAAACACGAATGGTTTATGGTTTTGAGTTTCCTAAAACAAAGCTTCTAAGAAAGCAATATAGGAGTTACAATGAAGAACAAAACACAAGATTACAACTCAACTAAGGACACACATATACTCGTGGTGGAACTGGTCCGTAGTGGTGTTGTCTTCTTGTTCTTGACACACTTGAGCCTTCAACAATGGAGCAGATCTTCAATGCTATGAAGAATGTAGTAAATGCCAAGTAACTATCTTGTTTTTCATCCAACAAGATATTATATCTCAAAGACATCACAAGAATGATGTCCATACGTAGTTGGTACACTCTACAACCAATAGGAAGTGACTGCTACACAGTTTCTGCACTGTAGCGTGTACAGTTGCAGGCAGTCACTTTCTGCCACTGCTTTCCAGCTGTAGAGTTGACTTGTACTTCTGTCTAGTGAATGTCAAGGGAGCATGTCCCTAATCTGTTCCTTGTGAGTTCAAATGTACACTGCCCAGATTTCTTCATGCACTGTGCAGGAAGTCACTTTCTGCCACTGCTTTCCAGCTGTAAAGTTGAGCTGTACTTCTGTCAGGGGAATGTCAAGGGATCAGGTCCCTAGCCTGTTCCTTGTGAGATGTACACTGCCCAAATTTCTTGTGAGTCTATGCTGACTGGTTGTGCTGGTTACGCATCAGATCCTTTACATAAAAGTTTGTTAGATCATCAAAACAAAATACTAACCCATCAGCTATATTGCCTAGGTATTTATAAGATTCTACAAACATATATCTAGTACCTGTACCATAATTTAAATTTGGATTTTCCTATTCCCTAGTTCATGAATAAATCATGAGTGCATCATAATATTAATTTCCTAATACATAAACTAGGTAACTTGATGTACTTGAGATGGATAGTGTATTTTTCACCAATATGGACCTTCGGAATCAGCATTATCTCTAGCATTAGGCAAATGCTTTGAGCCTAGGCTCATATGTTACTTACACATTAAAAAAAGAGATATCCACCGGTTTTACTGTACTATTTTAAAAAGATATACAACATCTGTAAAGTACATAAAATTAAGAAAAATACGTAAAGCTTACTGCACGGACACAACTGCTTTTTCGTTGCGCTAGGAAAGTACTGAGGACTGGTTTTATATTAAACAAATTAAAGTTAAACAACTAGATCGCGAGGATTGGTAAATAATAACATAACATAGGTTACAATTCTTCCTTTGATAGACTTGTCAAAGCTTCACGCCAAATAACTTGGTTTGTTCAACCTTTGAACTATCATATATCAAACTTGGGGCCTATTCTAAAGGTTTGAACTGTACCAGTAACTTTTTACACAAGAAGAAGAAACATAAGCAGCTAACAAGAAGAAGTAACTGCAGTGACGAGTTGTAGAAGAACCGATCTTGCTCAATCATGAAGTGGTTATATTTGCACTAATTTTAAATTGTGATTATATTTTAAGTAACAATATTAAAAGTGGCCATAACATGTTATTTCTATCCTAACCAATCGTAGGTAAAAATTGCGCGGGGCATTCTATTTGGTCGCCCCAATTTAACCTATACCCGCTTTTAAAAAACTTTTAACTTGTACCCACTTTTTAAATAATTTCAGCTCCCCTTTCCCTCGCTGAGATGAAGTTCACCAGTTAAGCTGAAGTGCGTCAGTTATAAAGACAAAACTTCAGCATACGGGGCTAAAGTTCTCCAATTACAAAGACAAAACTTCAGCATACGGGGCTAAAGTTCCCCAATTACAAAGACAAACCTAGGTCTTTGCAATCCAATTTAAAGAAACTAGTAAAAACTCATTCCATTTACAGTAAAAAAAACATACCATAGCACGTGAACGAGCACGATGCCTAACTAGTAACTTTTCCATCTGAGAGATTGAAGTTATAGTTTTCGGTGGCATCATACATCTCATCTTCTTTTTGACTGGACTCCCACTACTTAAGACAGTAATATCCGTTTGAACTAACGAATGATTTTCATTATTTGGGAGAACTTGAGCCAAATCTCCTGTCGAAGACTTGTTTCGAGCAGTATGATTGTAGTTGCTTTCATTTAATCCTAAGGTAAACAATGGCAAGGGATCTAGATGGTTTGAATTAGTCACAGAAGACAAGTTAATCACACTTGTAGTTTTAGTATCAATTTGCATGCTACTTCTATTTGCATCTAATTCAGAGTCTGCTGAAAGTTCACCATTTGGTTTAACAACTTGCTCTAAAGAGAGGTCCTCTCACTACAAAAGACAAAACGGGGAACTTCAGCTCCGTATGCTGAAGTTGTTGTCATTATAACTTGGAAACTTCAGCCACGTATGCTGAAGTTCCCCATTTACAAAGGACAAAACTTCAGCTCACTGGGGAACTTCAGCCCGTATGCTGATGTTTTTGTCTTTAAAACTGAGGAACTTCAGCATACGGGGCTGAAGTTCCCCATTTACAAAGACAAAAACTTCAGCTCTAGAGCTGAAGTTCTTCCCCACTTACAAAGACAAAAACTTCAGTTCTAGAGCTGAAGTTCCCCATTTACTAGAGCTGAAGAGTTCGCAAGCTACTTCAGGCCCGTCTACTAGAATGCTGAAGTTTTGCGTGATTGTCTTTGCTACTTCAGCCCCGCATGCTGAAGTTATGTGCAAAAGCGGATACGGATGCAATTTTTTTTTATAAAACGGATATAAGTTAAAACGTGGCACAAAAAGTAGGTACGAATGCAAAAGGCTCAAACATTGTATGGTTGGCCTATTCACCGGATAAACCACCTAAGCCCCTTCTGTATGTATAACAAATAGGTAAATATTAGGGATTTTTTCCCCTTCCTATACAATATTTTAAATTTGTTTATCAAAATTATTTTAATTTTATATTTTATCCGCCCTAAACAAGATTTACTTACAAATGATATGCAATCTATAATTAGTGCCTTAAATTAAGGAATTTAGTTACATCTTTTTTCTATCTTCTCTCCATTCCTCTTGTTCCATGACAAATAAGTTGAACATTGCCAACACAATTTCAAGATCGATTCGAGTTGGAGTTATCTTGGATAAACTGTTTCTTTGCTTTCGATCCGGATTGTCCATGTGGAGGATACAAAAGCAGCGACTTTGAAAGAGATTTGGGAATGTAAGGACTTCATAAGTATCTTCAAGTTAAATTTGTAGCCACTTCCATTTACAACTCCCTTGGCTGTTATTTTTACAGATATCAAGTGCATTAGAAAAGAATACTACTACTGATATATAATATCTTATCTCATGTTTTGCTAAAAAAAATAAAAAGACTGTGTATTACCTATTTTAAGCTGTAACAAACGGAATTTTAATTACAAAAAAGAAAAAAAGATACGCTACAATATGACAATAGTTTTGAATGCAATTGTCGTCAAAATTTATCCTTGTTTTCATCTCTTTGATTGCTCTACTCTGCTTTTACTGTACAATTTCTTAACAACATTATCAAACTACAACACCAATCGTAGTTGAATCAAAAAGCATAATTGAGTAGATTCAAAGTTTTAGCAGATTTTAAATTAAATCTAATTGCCTCCAAATTTCGAATTCAACTTTGTATTAGTATTTCCAACAAGAATCTATGCTACCCAGTTAATTTCTCACAAACAAATTCAAATCTCACATAAAATTCAGTTTCTCCGAAGTGCGACGATGGCGCTTTTAGTGTGAAACTCAAAATTTCTCCACTCAAATCTTTCAGTTCCCATCAATATTCAAATTTTTCTCAAACAAATATGAATCAGTGTACATAAGTTGATTTGGAATTCATTCTCAACTTTTCATTCCTTAATAAATCAACTGAGAAAAGAACAATGTATGATACATTAACATACAAATTAAAAACAAATGTCTTACAAATTCAATGCAAATTTGAATATCTACAACAATATAGATAGTAAAAAACAAATTTCATACAACTAATTATACAGTATACAACTTATTTATAACTTATCTAGAACTTTCATAGGCTATTTATACCCAGTAAAATACCACTACAACATCATACTACTTAAATACAATTTTCATACAAATTTTACACAATATGTCTTTTGTATATTTTGTATCTAATTTATATATATTTTGTATGTGGTGTGTGTTTCTTCCTCTCTAAAGTTCCAATCAAAACTTTCTCTCTTAATACAATTTTGATGCATATCAACAACTTTATGTAAAAAGATAGTATTGATAACTTAAATATAAATTTTATACAATGATTCATACATTATATAACTATTTTTCAACTTTCATACAACATTCAAATAAAATAAAAAATATAACTACAACATAATACAATTTACATACAATTACNCTTCTTCTTCGAGTTCTTCTTCGAGTTCTTCTTCTTCTTCGAGTTCTTCTTCTTCTTCTTCGAGTTCTTCTTCTTCTTCTTCTTCTTCTTCTTCTTCTTCTTCTTCTTCTTCTTCTTCTTCTTCTTCTTCTTCTTCTTCTTCTTCGAGTTCTTCTTCGAGTTCTTCTTCTTCTTCGAGTTCTTCTTCTTCTTCTTCGAGTTCTTCTTCTTCTTCGAGTTCTTCTTCTTCTTCTTCGAGTTTTAATCTGAAATTCAGCCAAAATCAAGTCTAATCTTTACCAAACACCCTCAAAATTGAGATATAAAGTTCAGACAATATTCCCAATTGTTTGCAGCAATACCCAATCCAAACAAATAATGGTTTCTGAAAATCCAAATTCGAATTTAAGCTTCAAAGGTTTTTAATGGCCGTCAATGATGGAAAGTCAAACACCTTCAAAATTTATTGACTGACAATTTCAATTTGAACACTGATTGTGCAACATGAAAGGAAATTGCTAAATTGAAACTCTATAGTAAAACGATTGAAATCATTAATGAATTCCATTAAAAATATATAAGACATGAAAGGATAAAAAGTAGAGAACATCAGAAAAAAAAAATTTAGGAAAAGAACAGAGAATGAGAGATAGAGAGACGGAGAGAAAGAGAGCACAAGAGAGAGAACATGAATGAGAAATAACTGATTCGTTATTCAATCTCTAATTTAAAGGGATACATATTTAAAACTAATTTGTATATAATTAGTAAATTGTATATGACCATGTAATTAAGTTAAAACTTGATTAAGGAGAATAATAAAATTTCATATATAATATAAGAAGGTAAAAATTCTTAAATAGTTATTACTACTAGTTGATTCAAGACATCTCAAACCAAAGAAACAGGTTGTAATCTTCGCAAAGATATTGAAAATTTTAGGTCAAGCAGTCCAATTAACCCTATCGAATTGGAAAATCAAATCAGAAGTGTTATAGTTAATTTTCTCGCTTTCGTGGACCTAAAGTTAATACTATTGAAAGGAGAAAAATAGTACTTGATCCCTCCATTTTATTTTATATGACATTATTTTCTTATTATTATAGCGTCTTGGAAAATTTTAAAATATTTAAAGGCCTAGTAACTAGTTCGACGCACACTTAGATAGGATAATATCTAAGTGTAACCACTAATGGTTTAGATTTAATTAGCTAAAATGAGGTTCTAACCATGGTTAGGGCAATAAATGTTTTCATAACATATTTATGAGCTTTTCCATAATTACTCCTCTTTCCAGATTTCTGAACTTCCATCTCCTTCCCTCGTCTCGATTTTCCTCTTTCCTCAATCTAAATAATTATTAAATTGCAATGCAGTAATTGAGCATTATCGATGTAGTACAGGTTAATGTAAGTTTTTTTATTTTTCTTTACTATTTACATTGTGTATCATTTCCGTTCGTAGTCTATATGCAGGTTGTGATGCACATTTCTTTTCTAATATTTAGAAACGGGAGTTAAATGGGACGAACACATGCTACAGGCAATTGTACAAGAAGCAAGAAGAGTTATGTTCTCGAATTTGTTGAGTTTAATGCTCTATCAAAATAAACGTATTTTTTTAATAAAATAATATTCTTTTTTATAGAAAATAAGTTGGAGACATAGATTATTTTCCTTCTCTCAATTCTCTTTTCACTACATCTATCTCACTTTTTCATGCACGCGTGTACTACTGTTATTAACGCATGTATTTCCATGTCTCCCACTTACTGGACGAAATGGTTAATTCCATCTCAATTCTACTTTTCTCAATTCTCACTTACGCTTCACCTACTGGTATGCTCCTAGTGATTGAGGCTTCTTCCTCTTCAAGTTTGGGTTTGGTTGCCTTTGTCTTCTCAGTTATGGGTGAATCATGACTTTGTTTGTTATGATTTTTCTTTTGCTTAGTCATTGTTGCTTTTACCGTTGAGCTTTAAGTTTGGTATAACTTAATTTTAAATTTGGTATAACTTAAAGAGGGTGAATGAGAAATAAAGGGAAAATGAAGTATTTAAATTTTCCTCCTTAGAGGAAGAATAAATTTTTGATGGGTATATATCTACAATTTCTCTTCTTCTAGCTATTAAAGAGTTAAGAAGAAGGCAAGCCTCGCTCGGCTTCGACTTCGGTTTCGGATTTGATCAAAGATCGATTGATTGATTAATCTTTTTGGACAAAATTTCTTTCAATTAATTAATTAATTAACGAAAATTCAATCTGGAATAACCCATGACCCGCGACCCGGTCCGTTTTCTTTCCCAGATTATTTTTAATCCGTTTTTTGTTTCCCGCAATTTTTTCCACCCGTTCCAATAGTTATGGTTGTTCTGAAAGGTTGCAAACCTTTTCAGAATCAGTGCCAAATGGTCTATAAATATGCCTTGAATCCCAGAATTTTACTTACTAAATTTTCTGATTATCTTCTTCTTCTTCTGCACAATATTTTTCATTGTGTTTTATGACCATTGAGTGGTTCGCCGTTCACCGGAGTTTTTGGTACCAATACGCTGGTGAGTTAAATCGTTCTATCATGTGAGGATAATATTCCAACATCTCGGGTACTTGAAGGGAGTAATTTTCTTAAGGACACACTGTGCATTCAGTGGGCTCGATTTATTCCTATACTATTTTTCAGAATTTATTTCGTTAAACTGGTGTCACTAACTTTCTGTTTCTGTTTATATTTCAAGAAGTTTAATGGTTTAATTGTTTATTACAACAATACAGATTAATAACAATCTTAAGGAAATTACTTTCTATTATATTCTATATTCTGCTTGTGGAGATTAAAACCTGTGTGGTTTTCTAATCCTTTGAATTTTACTATTCTGATTTGAAGATATAAAAACTTCATCAGAGTATTAAAATTCAGAAAACGATTTGAAGAACGTAAAAACTTCATCGTTTTTTGTGAAACAGTATATAAAAACTTCGGTTTTTATTTATCATACATACTGTTTATTGTTAATTACAATATTGTTTTACTGTTCTGGTTTTTTCATTAATTGAACTCTTCTGTTGTTGACAGTGAGAAACGACAATTGATAATGGAAATCCTTCTACGACTGTTGTTGCATCGACGATAGCCTCGTCAAGCCGCACTACTCTTCCACCAGTCGAGAAACCGGGGAAATTTTCTGGAGCTAACTTCAAAGGATGGCAGCAAAGAGTGTTCTTCTGGCTTACCTTGGTATGCAGAATTCACTAGTGAAGAGCCTCCAGTGCCTGCTGCGGACATGCTGGACAACGAGAAATTTATGATTGTTGAGGCATAGAAACATGCAGTTTTTCTTTGCAAAGGATATATCTTAAGCGCTTTAGAGGATGACTTGTACAATGTGTACATTGCGATGAATACTTCAAAAGAATTATGGGACGCACTTGAGAAGACGTACAAGACTGAAGATGCATGCTTGAAGAAGTTCGTGGTTGCAAGTTTCTAGGCTATAAAATGATAGACATCAAAACTGTTGGAACCCAAGTTCAGGAGCTTCAATGTCACGACCCAAAAATCACAGGCCATGATGGCACCTAACTTGACCTTCTAGGTAAGCCAATTATTAAAAGAAACACCCAAATAAGCTTATCAAAAATTAAATTAGGATTTATCAGAACATTTACAAATTTACCCAAGATCTGGTAGTACGACTCATGAGCTTCTAAGACTTAGAATATACAAAGTTGGTATGAATAAATACACGTTGTATGAAAACTGCATGAACAGATTAATAATGTCGAACACTACCAAGGACAAGTGGCAGCTTCTATACAGAATACACATACATCTTCAGGGTCAACCTCCAACTTCTTCAGCAGCTCCGCTCTAATAGTCTGCACAAAGTGTGCAGAAGTGCAGTATCAGTACAATCGACCCCATGTACTGGTAAGTATCTTGACTAACCCCGTCGAAGTAGTGACGAGATTTTTAGTTAAAAGATACTCATTACTAAATGTTATAATGTAAACTAGCAATATAACTAAAAGACAGAATAATAGAATAGAGTACACAATGTGACTGTAATAGGAAATAAAAGAGTATCAAAAAGAATCACAATTTAACAGTTTCCAACATCTCAATCGGCCCTTTCCTTAGAACGAAAGCCCATGAACCATAACAATCACCTCATATACTTTCATAGTGTGATAAAGTACTCAAGACATCAAGTCTAACAGCACGACAACACCCTTCGTGCATTTATCTCATCCTCATCATATATGTGTAAAACAGTACCAACCAAATGATAGAAATACCGACAATAGATATGACAAGGAAGGGAAACATGCCAGCAGTAATAATAACCGAGAATGTACAAAAGAACATCAGTAAAAGAACATGATTTTCACAAGTTAACAAGTAAGGACATGAATGACTAGCATAGTGGAAGACTTAGTGCAACAGAATAAATACAACATGAGAATAATTATAAAATAAGGAAATATTCATGGCATATGCAAGTTAAGCAAGTAAAATACATGGACAACACAACAATAATTGAGATACAAGTCAAGTGCGGGACAATAACGACATATCACACAAATATATAATGGCGACAATGACAACTCAAGGTAAAGGCGGAAATGTATACACGAAAAACTGATATCACATCATAATGCATGTCCCCCATTCTCACCTGCACGGAAACACCCTTCGTGCCATGACCTCACAATATTAAAATCATAACAATATAAATGAAATGGCACGGCATCACCCTTCTGGCTTTACACTCTTTCCTCACATGATAATGTATATGAAATGGCACGGCATCACCCTTCGTGTCTTACACTCTTCCTCACATGATAATGTATATGAAATGGCACGACATCACCCTTCGTGCTTTACACTCTTCCTCACATGATAATGAATATAAACAATGGCACGGCATCACCCTTCGTGCTTTACACTCTTCCTCACCAAGCATATGAATAACAATAAAATGGCAAGGCAGGAAGCGTAAATACACCGAGAAGAGTGTTCAAACGAATAATCCAACATATTTCAATCACTAAATTTCTAAGCCAGCAATGATTCAATAAGCCCTCAAGGTCCGTACAATTCAAGTACTTCCACAAATTTCACATTTTATCAGTAACATAAGTATAGAATCCGGCACCTCAAATATCAACCGTAGCAAGGTAGTAGTGATTACGCATAGAGATGAACCAAACTAGACAAAATCAATGTATTCTCAGAATTCTATCAAATTTAATCAAGTGATATTAGGCTAAGTCTTGATTACTAACATTTTATACTACGTTCTTAATATCGGTAAAATAGGTAAGGCATGAATTAAGGAAATTACGAAATTCTACAAAACACAATTATAGCACAATCTAACCCCGAGCATGGTTAACCCCGGCACATACATATATGCTCGTCACCTCATATATGTATCACCCCCGCATGTGGCAAACAATAGCAATTAGGAGGAAAACTTCCCTCAACAAAGTTAGGCAAAACACTTACCTCGAACAAGTCAATTACAATACCGAGCAAGCCAAGCGATGCTCCAAAAATACCATCATGCGCGTAGTGACCTCCGAACATCTCAAAACTAGCCAAAAGAAACTCAAATACATCAATTAAAGCCCAATAAAACAATTCCAAATGATAAAGATCGAATCTTAAATCAAATCCCAAATCCGGCCAAAAATCACACCCGGTCCCACGCCTCGGAACCCGATAAAACTCACAAAATCCGACAACCCATTCAATTACGAGTTCAACCATTCTAGTTTCACTCAATTCCGACTCCAAATCGATGTTCAAAACTCAAAAATTCAAATTTTGAAACTTTAGACTAAAGCCCCCAAATTTCACTTTGAAATCATCAATCAAATCCCAAAAACGAAGATGGATTCATGAAATATAACCAAAACCAAGTAGAGAACACTTACCCCAATCCATATAGTGAAAATCCACTCCAAATCTCCCAAATTCGAGCTCCCCAACTCAAAATATGACCGAGTGGACAAACCCTAGTTTTATATATTTTCCTACCAGCTATTCTGCCTCGTTTCTCATGCTAAACAATCCCGAAACTCGCTTTTTATGTCTCCAATAGATTCCTTGTGAAATTCTATTCAAGTTAGGATTTTTAATCACTCAATTTGACCTTATAATGAATGAGATATGTAAGTTGTAATATTTGCAAATAGTGCAGATATTTAAATATGCCGTCAGTGACAATTTCGTAATTAATCTGAAAAAAAATCTGGTAACCTTTTTTTTAGTAAAATGACCATAAATTCCTCATACGATATTCAAATTCGATGATTCTTTTTTCCATGGCTCCGTAATTACGATCTAATGCTTCAATAAAAACAGAAATCGGAGCTCGTTTGCTTAATGTGGTATCATTCATGCTTGAAGAAACGACGTCGAAACATAAGAAAAACGAGCGCAACGCAACCCAAACCTATCTGAAACTCACCCGAGCCCCTCAGGACCACGTCCAAACATACCAACAAGTCCCATAACATAACACAGAGATACATGAGCCCTCAAAATACCGAGCAAAGTGCAGATACTCAAAACGACCTGTCGGGTCGTCACATTCTCCACCACTTAAACACACGTTCGTCTTCGAACTTGCCAAGAGTCTTTCCAAAGCTACCAAATCACGGTGTAACCTTACTAGGCATAAAATCGGGGTGATCCCACGTCACCCTGATCAACATAAGCCTTACAACACAACATAATTAGAGATCCTTATTTCGACCTTGGTCCTTAAACCTTAAAACTCAATCTCTATCATCCAAAATTTACAAGACCCGAATCCCCCATCCAGATACTGTATAAGTCTGAACCAGTTGTACCAAATCATGACACTCACAGTAGGGACTGCTGACCACCATTACCGCCCAAAATAAATCCGGCGTCGATAGCAAATCTCATATCGATTAGAACCTCGTTCAAAACCTTCATACCCTACCGGTTATGAAAGAAACACGCATAACCGCTTAACCACTCATCTGATCAATAAGACAAGAAACTCACTCGCCCGACCAGGTCCATTGTCCACATCCTCAACAAAATATAGTGTTATTCTTCCAAACCTTCCTCATCCCAATACAATAGCGCAAATCTCAGGTCTAAAAACCTCATCTCATCCAATACGAGCAGCCGCATCGACAAGCTTCAACAATAAACATATGGATCCACACACAACCCGGTTCCGTACACTACCAAGTAATAATTCTGATATGACAGATAATAGTAAAAAAACTAAATAAGAAAATTACTAAGCAAGTTAAGTAGGCAGGGAAATTTTAGCATTTTACTATGATCTATTCTCAACAAGGTGAAAGCAAAACACACGAAATAGAAATAAGGAGCCACATTTCATCACTGTATCGTTGCGGCGTGCAACCCGATCCCATCATATCAATCCATACAGGGTACCCATCGAGCCATAATACTCGGGCTAACCGATCACATGTGCATTAACATCAAGCACAACAGAATGTACAAAATATAACTGTGGGGAAATCATTAGGAACAAACAATACTGAGAAAAACTAGCACAACTGTGGTGCAATAAGATAAGCAATATCATAAGGCCACCTCGCCCACAGTGCCATGAGGCCTAAACCGAATCATAATATGAGTGAGAAGAATCATGTAAACCTCACAACCCATCGTAGCATAAGAGAGAGAGAGACATATAACATAAACCAAGGTGCGAATAACATCCATTCCGCATGATGATATACATGTGGAAACAATTGCGCAAGAGCAAGCAAATCCAGTGTAATACAGATTACACACCCTCACTGGGCTCAAAATAATCCCCAAACCAAATTCCGGTCATCCTCAAACATGTAATAAACCTTCCAAAAGTCTATAGAAACCTTTTCATAACACCTACCATTGATCATTTTAATCTTCTACACTCATTCACAACTCGCAATTAAGGAATAGTCCGCCAAAAAGAACATTCAGTCTCTAAGCCTCACGAATACAAGAATTTTCATACCCAATCTCAACAACGCTTCTCAAATACACGTAATTCATACTCCATCATCTCATGGAGAATCACCCATAAGTTGAAACACAATGTGCTTGCTAACAGGCGAACTCTACTTTGATGTCCCATAGTGCCAACAAGACTTCAAACACCCGAAATTGTCCGAGACATCAAGAACTCGTATCCTTCCCTCCAAAACTAAACTGCAACCTTGTACATGCAACCTTTCAACCCCACATGGTGAATCGCCTCTAACATGCTAACTCGCAACACTACGAAAGTATCATAGTCAACTCTGAACCATAAGCAAATTGAACACCTCATCACCCGAGAATCTTTCATTTAACTTAATCCAGGAGAACACCACCACACAAAATTTAGCTTTCATACTTGTAGAAAACATCAACTCCGACTGTGGTCATAACCATGATAATTTCTTCGGAACTCAGTAACACATAATCAAGTAATCAGAACCACTCACCTCTAACTCAACCGGGTCACGACGACTGCCAACCCGAAAGTAACTCAATCTGATATGACCGCCATGAGGGAACTTCCTGGGAACCCAAAGCCATTTCTTGCATCACTCCAACATTGACATGTAGACCTTCCTTAAGTAGGGAATGCCGCAGATTCGATTACCATTGGATACCATTTTTAAGCTCACCCGCAAATAAATTCAAAAATCCTTAAAGGCTACATAAGACCCGAAACTCTCCAGAACCTTCTAGATAACTACTCATATTAATCTGATCTCTAATACACAACTAATATATGTCGAGAAACCCGTGCTTCACCAGCGTATGACCATCCAAAGAAATAATCAAGCAATCTCCCGGTCCAGAAATTGATACGGCCCATGACCCTACAATCCGACCGTTTAGCAGACTTCACCACTTAGCTTGAAGCCATAGAACACCCCATCAGCAAACCAAGGTACCATATCTTCACAGCATGCCTCAATGGCACAATTATTCAGCTGAATACTTCAAAACTCATGCCATGCTGATCATAAAACACCCCAAAGACTCTGCCAAGCGATTACCCACCATTTGCAATGATCAAACACTTCCCCAAATGCTCTGAAATGAATACATATGCACTCCACCGAATGAAAACCTCATACGAGACACACGATCCAAACCCATCATGCAGGAGATAGCCCACCAGTTATACTCAGATCGACACCTTGCCATGCACTTACCTTAATCATAATAGCCAGACCACCAACCATTCTTACCAAACCTGCACTTATCAATAAACCATATGAACCCGCCTCAAAACACAAATGAACGACTAGAAGATCTAACACTGCATTCGTTTTTGAGTCTAGACAACACATCGATGATAATCAAGCATTCATAACCCGTCGTAATCGATCTGTAGCATAACTGATCGTCGGCACATAGCGGATACTGAGCTCACAACATCACATATGAGCGATTGGGAAGAGCCAAAGTCGTAGGTTTCAAGCTGAAACAAGGCCGCACAAATAAGGGAAGAAGAAAGGGAAATTTTTCCTAAATTCCCTGTAGCCTTCCGAAGATAGATATGGACGTCATCATATCGATCCGTAGGACTCTACTAGATACTTGCTCATGACTCGTAGAACCTACAAACCTAGGGGTCTGATACCAACTTGTCACGACCCAAAAATCACAGGCCATGATGTCACCTAACTTGACCTGCTAGGTAAGCGAATTAATAAAAGAAACACCCAAATAAGCTTATCGAAAATTCAATTAGGATTTATCGGAACATTTACAAATTTACCCAAGAGCTGGTAGTACGACTCATGAGCTTCTAAGACTTAGAATATACAAAGTTGGTATGAATAAATACACGTTCTGTTTGAAAACTACATGAACAGATCAATAATGTCGAACACTACCAAGGACAAGTGGAAACTTCTATACAGAATACACGAACATATTCAGGGTCATCCTCCAACTTCTTCAGCAGCTCCGCTCCAATAGTCTGCACAGAGTGTGCAGAACTGCAGTATCAGTACAATCGACCCCATGTACTGGTAAGTATCTTGACTAACCCCGTCGAAGTAGTGACGAGATTTTTAGTTAAAAGATACTCATTACTAAACGTTATAATGTAAACTAGCAATATAAATAAAAGACAGAATAATAGAATAAAGTACACAATGTGACTGTAATAGGAAATACAAGAGTATCAGAAAGAATCATAATTTAATAGTTTCCAACATCTAAACCGGCCCTTTCCTTAGAACGAAATCCCATGAACCACAACAATCACCTCATATACTTTCATAGTGTGATAAAGTACTCAAGACATCAAGTCTAACGACACGGCAACACCCTTCGTGCATTTATCTCATCCTCACCATATATTTGTAAAACAGTACCAACCAAATGATAGAAATACCGACAATAGATATGACAAGGAAGGGAAACATGCAAGCAGTAATCATAACCGAGAATGTACAGAAGAACATTAGTAACAGAACATGATTTTCACAAGTTAACAAGTAAGGACATGAAGGACTAGCATAGTGGAAGACTTACACTAAGGTGCAACAAAATAAATACAACATGAGTATAATTATAAAATCAGGAAATAGGCATGGCATATGCAAGTTAAGAAAGTAAAAGACATGGACAACACAACAACAATTGAGACAGAGGTCAAGTGCGGGACAATAACAACATATCACACAAATATATAATGGCGACAATGACAACTCAAGGTAAAGGCGGAAATGTATACACGGAAAACATATATCACATCATAATGCATGTCCCTCATCCTCACCTGCACGGAAACACCCTTCGTTCCATGACCTCATAATATTAAAAGCATAACAATATAAATGAAATGGCACGGCATCACCCTTCGTGCTTTACACTCGTTCCTCACATGATAATGTATATGAAATGGCACGGCATCACCCTTCGTGCTTTACACTATTCCTCACATGATAATGTATATGAAATGGCACGGCATCACCATTCGTGCTTTACACTCTTCCTCACATGATAATGTATATGAAATGGTACGGCATCACCCTTCATGCTTTACACTCTTTCTCACATGATAATGATATAAGCAATGACACGACATCACCCTTCGTGCTTTACACTCTTCCTCACATGATAATGTATATGAAATCGCACGGTATCACCCTTCGTGCTTTACACTCTTCCTCACCTGATAATGATATAAGCAATGACACGAGATCACCCTTCGTGCTTTACACTCTTCCTCACATGATAATGAATATAAACAATGGTATGAAATCACCCTTCGTGCTTTACACTCTTCCTCACCAAGCATATGAATACTAATAAATTGGCAAGGCAGGAAGTGTAAATAACATCGAGAAGAGAGTTTAAATGAATAATCCAACATATTTCAATCACTGTTTCTAAGCCATCAATGATTCAATAAGCCCTCAAGGGCCGTACAATTCAATTACTTCCACAAATTTCACATTTTATCAGCAACACAAGTATAGAATCCAGCACCTCAAATATCAACCATCGTAAGGTAGTAGTGATTACGCATAGAGATGAACCAAACTAGATACATCAATGTATTCTCTTAATTCTATCAAATTTGATCAAGTGATATTAGGCTAAGTCTTGATTACTAACATTTTATACTATGTTCTTAATATCGGTAAAATAGGTAAGGCATGAATTAAGGAAATTATGAAATTCTACAAAACACAATTATAGCACAATCTACCCCCGAGCATGGTTAACCCCGACACATACATATATGCTCGTCACCTCATATATGTAACACCCCCGCATGTGGAAAACAATAGCAATTAGGAGGAAAAATTTCCTCAACAAAGTTAGGCAAAGCACTTACCTCGAACAAGTTAATTACAATACCGAGCAAGCCAAGCGATGCTCTAAAAATACCATCACGCACGTAGTGACCTCCGAAAATCTCAAAACTAGCCAAAAGCAACTCAAATACATCAATTAAAGCCCAAGAAAACAATTCCAAATTATAAAGATCGAATCCTAAATGAAATCCCAAATCCGGCCAAAAATCACACCCGGGCCTATGCCTCGGAACCCGATAAAACTCACAAAATCCGACAACCCATTCAATTACGAGTTCAACCATTCTAGTTTCACTCAATCCCGACTCCAAGTCGATGTTCAAAACTCAAAATTTCATATTATGAAACTTTGGACAAAAACTCCCAAATTTCACTTTGAAATCATCAATCAAATCCCAAAAACGAAGATGGATTCGTGAAATATAACCAAAACCAAGTAGAGAACACTTACCCCAATCCATATGGTGAAAATCCACTCCAAAATGCCCAAATCCGAGCTCCCCAACTCAAAATATGACCGAATGAACAGACGCTCCTAGTTTTATATATTTTCTTGCCAGTTATTGTGTCTCGTTTCTCGTGTCAAACGATCCAAAAACTCGCCTTTTATTCCTCCAATAGATTGCTTGTGAAATTCTATTCAAGTTAGGCTTTTGAATCACTCAATTTGACCTTATAATGAATGAAATATGTAGGTTTTAATATTTGCAAATAGTGCAGATTTTTAAATACGCCATCAGTGGCAATTTCGTAATTAATCTGGAAAAAAAATCCGGTAACCGAATTTTTAGTAAAATGACCAAAAATTCCTCATACGATGTCCAAATTCGATGATTCTTTTTTCTATGGATCCATAATTACGATACGGATCTAATGCTTCAATCAAAACAACAATCAGAGCTCGTTTGCTTAATATGGTATCATTCATGATTGAAGAAACGACATCGAAACATAAGAAAAATGAGCGCAACACAGCCCAAACCTATCTGAAACTCACCCGAGCCCCTCGGGGCCACGTCCAAATATACCAACAAGTCCCATAACATAACACGGAGATACACGAGCCCTCAAATACCGAGCGAAGTGCAGATACTCAAAACGACTTGTCGGGTCGTTACATTCAACTTATTTTTTACGACCTTATTGCTGAAGGTATGGTCGTGAATGAAGCATTTCAAGTAGCTGCCATGATTGAAAAATTGCCTCCTTTGTAGAGAGATTTCAAGAATTATCTTAAGCACAAGCGCAAAGAAATAAAGTTGGAAATTCAACGATCATGAGAGCTAATATCGTTAAGGAGACTGCTCCAAAAAGTAAGAAGATGAAGAGGTCTTCTGGACAGAGTAAGGAGAAAAACAAAAATAAATTCAAGGGCAACTGCTATAATTGTGGAATAGTTAGTCACAAAGCCCTTGATTGTCGTCTCCCGAAAAAGGATATGAAGAAGGGACAAGCCAACATAGTAGAGAAGAATGATGACATTGATGATCTTTGTGCAATGATTTCGGAATGCAACCTAGTTGGAAATACGAAAGAGTGGTGGATTGAATCTGTAGCCACTCGTCATGTTTGTGCTGTCAAAGAAGCATTTGCGACTTACTCTACTGCTGGTCCCAAAGAAGAGATTTCCATGGGAAATAATGCAACATCCAAGCTTGAGGTTACGGGAAAATATTCATGAAGATGACTTCAGGCAAGGTGTTAACGCTCAATAACGTTCTTTATGTTCCTACTATTAGGAAGAATTTATTTTCTACTTCTTTAATTGTAAAGAATGGATTCAAATTTGTATTTGTTTCTAATAAAGTTATTGTAAGCAAGAATGAAATGTATGTTGGAAAAAGCTACCTCACAGAGGGCCTTTTCAAAATCAATGTAATGGTTGTTGATAGTATCAATAAAATTTCAGCTTTTTCTTTTTTATTGGAGTAAAAAATGATTTATGGCATATTCGTTTAGGACATGTCAATTATAAAACCTTGCGGAAGTATTAATTTAGAAGTTTTGCCTAAATTCGAGTGTAGNCTGTTGAAAGGAATTCAAATCCTTTAGACTTAATTCATACTGACATTTGCGATATGAAGTCGACACCATCTCGAGGTGGGAAAAAGTATTTTATTACTTTTATTGATGATTGCACTCGATATTGTTATGTTTATTTGCTTAATAGTAAGGATGAAACAATAAGCAATACAAGAATAAAGTGGAGAATCAATTGAATAAAAAGATCAAAATGATTATAAGTGATAGAGGTGGAGAATATGAATCTCCGTTTGCAGAAATATGTTCAGAATATGGAATTATCCATCAAACTACTGCACCTTACACACCTCAATCCAACAGAATTGTGGAAAGAAAAAATCGGACATTCAAGTAAATGATGAATTCTTTATTAATAAGTTTCGAACTACCGCAGAGTTTGTGGGAGGAAGCTATTATTACAGCTAACCGAATACTCAACAGTACCACACAGCAAAACGCAATCCATTCTATATGAAAAAATGGAAAGGAAGAAAACCCAACTTGAAATATTTCAAAGTGTGCAGGTGTCTAGCAAAGGTACAAGTTCCTTTACCTAAAAGGGTTAAAATCGGACCAAAAACGGTAGATTGCGTTTTCATTGGATATGTTACTAACAGTAAAGCATGTCGATTTTTGGTCCATAAATTCGATAATCCCGAGATTCATGTTAATACGGTAATGGAATCAGATAATGCTGAATTCTTTGAAAGCATCTATCCATATAAAACTGAATGCGAGTCATTAAGTGAAAGACCTAAACGACCTCGGGAAGAACCAAAGGAAAATACTCCAAGTGTAGAAGATCCAAGGCGTAGAAAATGTCAAAGAACATCTACTTCCTTTGGACCAGATTTTGTGACATTCTTGCTTGAAAATGAGCCTCAAACTTTTAAAGCAACTATGTCGTCTTTTGATTCAACATTTTGGAAAGAGGCAGTCAATAGTGAGATTCAATCAATTTTGGATAACCATAAATGGGAATTGATTGATCTTCCTCCGGGAAATAAGCCTTTAGGTTCGAAATGGATCTTTAAACGGAAAATGAAAGCTGATGGCACTATTGACAAATATAAGGCAAGACTTATTGTTAAAGCTTATAGACAAAAGGAAGGCCTTGATTTCTTTGACACTTACTCTCCAGTAATGAGGATAACATCTATTAGGGTGTTAGTGGCACTAGCGGTCGTGTATGGTCTTGAAATCCATCACATGAATGTTAAAACAGATTTCTTAAATGGAGAATTGGAGGAAGAGATTTACATGGAACAACCTGAGGGTTTTGTGGTTTCTAGTAAAGAAAAGAAAGTGTGCAAACTTGTTAATCCGCTTTATGGACTTAAACAAGCACCCAAATAATGGCATGCCGAATTTGACCAAACAATATTGGCAAGTGGGTTTAAAAACAACGAGTGCGACAAATGTGTTTACATTAAGACACTCCAGGTCATGAAGTTATTGTTTGTTTATATGTTGATGACATGTTGATAATGAGCAAAAGTATGGCATATATAAATGCTACAAAGCGCATGTTGGCTAGCAAATTCGACATGAAAGACTTAGGAGTTGCTGATGTGATCTTAGGAATCAGAATTCACAATACTCCACAAGGTCTAGCATTATCACAGTCTCACTACATTGAAAAGGTAATTGACAAGTTCAAGTATTTAGATTTCAAAATTGCCAAGATTCCAATTGACGTGAGTTATGCACTTCAAAAGAATGAAGGTGAAAGTGACTCACAACTGGACTATGCAAGAGTATTGAAAAGTTTGATATATATATATCATGAATCGTACGCGACCAGATATAACATGTGCTATTAGCAAAATGAGTCGATTTATAAGTAATCCCAATCAAATACATCGGATGGAAATGAAACGAGTTTTAGGGTATCTGAAACATACCCAAAACTATGCTTTTTGGATTATAACAAATATGCCTCAGTTATCGAGGCATATAGTGATGCAAATTGGATCACTGGATCATCTGAAGTTAAATTCACGAGTGGATATGTTTTCACAATTGAGGGTGGAGCAGTGTCCTGGAGATCATCCAAACAAACGTGCATCGCCCATTCTACAATCATAATTTATAGCTTTAGATAAGACTGGTGAAAAATCTGAATGGCTCCGAAATTTCTTGGAAGATATTCCATTTTGGCCCAAACCTTTGGCACCTATTTGTATACACTGTGATAGTCAAGCGGCAATAGGCAGGGCTGGGAGCGTTATGTATAACGAAAAATCTCGTCATATACGATGGAGACACAATACCGTTAGACAACTACTCTCTAGTGGTGTTAACACGATTGACTACGCAAAGTCAAGAGATAACGTGTCAGATCCACTTACAAAAGGTCTATCTAGAGAGACAATTGAAATATCATCAAAGGGAATGGGGTTAAGGTCTAGGACAAGTCTTCATGGAGGTAACTCTACCTAGTAGACTGGAGATCCCAAGATCTAGGTTCAAAGAGATCAAACAAAGTTATGAATGACGGTTCAACATTGTCAAATAACTCAACCATTCTCGTGATGAAGACAATGTTCAAAATCGAGGTAAAGCATTAAAGCTTTTTGATGAGTCAATAGAGTTTAAAGCTTTTTAATAATTTGCGGTCTGGCAGGATATGACCAGATAGTGTGTCTATAGGATTACACGTTTAGGAATCATCTATGTGAGTGTGAAGTGTAAGCCGCTTCAAAGGGAATGAAAGTAAATGCCCATTCTCTAAGAACTCATCAAATCAGGCGGTGTTCATGGCTGAAACGAACACAACCGTGAGAATCATAGATGATTAAGTATTGATTGTGTGACTTATGTTGTCTAGGTATACAACAAATCTTGACGGTTCAAAAATATCAAATCTACCGATTGACCAAGTATATCCGATATAAGTTCACTACGGAAAGTTCAAAGGGAAACCTACTTATCCAGATGCAATTAATTCTTACATGTAAAACACACACGCGTCCGTGCATTTCTTTATTTTATATCCACTCCCCATTCATGTGGGAGATTGTTGGGATTTAATCTTGGTATAGCTCAATTTTAATCTTGGTGTAGATTAAAGAGGGTGAATGGGAAATGGAGGAAAAATAAAATATTTGAGTTTCCCTCCTTGGCAAAGGGACATTTTCCCACACTGGAGGAAGAAAGACTTTTGATGGGTATATATACAATTTCCTCTAGCTTTTAAAGAGTTAATAAGAAGGCAAGCCTCGTGCCGCCGTCGTCGCTCGCCCGCTCGGCTCGGCTTCGAATTTGGATTTGGTCAAAGATCGATTGATTGATTAATCTTTTTGGATAAAATTCCTTTCAATTATTTAATTAATTAATTAAATTAATTAACAAAAATTCAATTCGGAATAACCCATGACCCACGACCGGTTCGATTTCTTTCCCAGATTATTTTAAATCCGTTTGTTGTTTCCCGCAATTTTTCCCACCTGTTCCAACAGCTATGGCTGTCCTGAAAGGTTGCAAACCTTTTCAGAATCAGTGCCAAATGGTCTATAAATATGCCTTGAATTCCAGAATTTTTACTTACTAAATTTTCTGATCATCTTCTTTTTCTTTTGCACAATATTTTCCAGTGTATTTTACGACGATTGAGTGGTTCGCCGTTCACCGGAGTTTTTCGTATCAATACGCTGGTGAGTTAAATCGTTCTATTCTGGGAGGATAATATTCCAACACCTCGGGTACTTGAGGGAAATAATTTCCTTAAGGACACACTGTGCACTCAGTAAACTCGATTTATTCCTATACTGTTTTTCAAAATTTATTTCGTTAAACTGGTGTTACTAACTTTCTGTTTCTGTTTATATTTCAGAAAGTTTAATGGTCTAATTGTTTATTACAACAATACAGATTTAATAACAAACTGCTATGCTCTTTTCTGTGATTTCATTTGAATTTTTTATGCAAGATGTCTCATTTAGAGTCTCTATGACAAGATGTCACTACTAGAAAAGTATCAAAATTTGTCCACAAAATACTGACCGAAATCGGTCGGAAATTGGTCAACATTTGACCAAGACCTGATCATACTTGTATATTATCTACAAAATAATTTTTAATTAATTTTCAAATATAACGAACGATTTCGGTCGGTAAATTTGAAATTATATTTTCCCGCCCAAGGCAATCGGTTTTAATATAACAAAAACTATATATATATATATATATATATATATAATTTACCAATCGGAATAAATTTTAATTAAAATATAAATTTAATGAAATTACTGACCGAAGTCGGTCGATTTTTGTAAACCTTTATATAAATAGCTTTTAAATAAATAATANTATATATATATATATATATATATATATATATATATATATATATATATATATATATATATATATATATATATATATATGTATAGCTCATTTACTATATGCTTAGTATATATACTATACTATACTATATATACATCTTGTATAGCTTATATAAGATGTATATATAGCTTATCGAATATAGCTTATATATATATATATATACTATACTATACTATACTATACTATACTATACTATATGTACATCTTATATAGCTTATATACTATAGACTTAGTGTATATATATACTATAGAGCTTATATACTATACACTTAATGTATATATATACTATAGAGCTTATATACTATAGAGTGGTGGTTAGACCGACCATGTTGTGTGGAGCTGAGTGTTGGCCAGTCAAGAATTCACATATACAGAAGATGAAAGTAGCAGAAATGAGGATGTTGAGATGGATGTGTGGGCGCACTAGTCTAGATAAGATTAGGAATGAAGATATTTGAGAGAGGGTGGGCGTGGCTCCCGTGGACGATAAGATGGGGGAATCACGGCTTAGATGGTTCGGACACATGCAGAGGAGAAGAATAGATGCACCGGTTAGGAGGTGTGAGCAATTGTATTTGGCAGGTACGAGAAGAGGCAGAGGGCGACATAAGAAGTATTGGGGCAAGGTGATCAAGCAGGACATGGCGCTGCTTCAGATTTCCGTGGGCATGGCTCTTGATAGGAACATGTGGAGGTCGAGCATTAGGGTGGTAGGAGAGGGGGTAGTCGAGAGTTCTTCCCTCTTTGTACCGGGTAGTCTAATAGAGTTTTGTTTAGGTTTATTAGCGGTCTATGTTGTGTTCACACTGTTATTTTGCATAGTTTTGTATTTTTATCCTTTCACTTATTCGTTGTGTTATTTTCTTTCTGGCATCTTTTGTTTTTACATGCCTTTTCTTTTGTTTCTTTTCTGATATTATTGTCTCTCTTGTTTGAGCCGAGAGTCTCCCGGAAACAGCCTCTCTACCCTTTTCGGGGTAGGGGTAAGGTCTGCGTACAATCTACTTTCCCCAGACCCCACTAGTGGGATTTTACTGGGTATGTTGTTGTTGTTGTAAATGTTGTTGTTAGTGTGTGTGTGTATACTATATTATACTATACTATATGTACATCTTACATAGCTTATATACTATACACTTGGTGTATGTGTGTGTATATATATACACACACTATACTATGCTATATGTACATCTTAATATATATATATATCGAATATAGCTTATATACTATATACTTAGTATATACATTATACTATACTTTATATACATCTTATATAGCTTATATAAGATGTATATATACTATACTGTACTATACTATACTATATATACATCTTATATAGCTTATATACTATACACTTAGTACACACACACACACACATATATGTTTAATTCTGGTTAGTTAATATATTTTTTTATATAAAAAAATTAATGTGTTATTTCAGGATTATAAATGAAACTTTAGAAAAAATAATTAAGCATACTTTAACATTAAAATGTAATCATAATTTTATTCACTTGAAATAATTTTTTATTGATTTATGGAATCCTTATTTAATGCACTCTTTTTTTCATAAAAAAGAAAAAACCAAACAAATAATAAAATGGATAGATTAGTAAATAAATATTCCATGGGAAGAGAAGTAGTGGGTTTTTCCATGAGGAAATAATTTTTTATTGATTTATGGAATCCTTATTTAATGCACTCTTTTTTTCATAAAAAAGAAAAAACCAAACAAATAATAAAATGGATAGATTAGTAAATAAATATTCCATGGGAAGAGAAGTAGTGGGTTTTTCCATGAGGAAATAATTTTTTATTAAAATTTTTCAAAAATTCCGACCGATTGCGGTCGAAAATTGGGAAATACTCTTGTCCCACATCGGCTGAAAGATGTGAGCTTTTCCATCTTATAAGTTGAGCTTTGTGTTTAACCAAAGAATTAGACCCTTTGACTAAAGCTTATTTTTAAGATGAATACGGGTTACTAATAATCAAGGTAATGGAGAAAAATGAATCATAGACAATATTGCAGAAATATAGAAAATCGAAGTTAATTGTATTCGAGAATCTGATGCCTTTACAAGCTGTATTCCCCTCCCTTNGAGATTCTTATAACGTACGACTCTTGCTATGGTTACTCATTAATGACTAATTATGACATTAATGAGGCGTTACAAAGGATAATGGTAATTGGGGTTCGGTTACATAACGTTCGAGTAATCAATTATGGGTCCTTGAATCTGCCCGTAGCTTTGTCTAGATTCATTATGACCGTGCTTCTCTCCCGCTTTGATCAAGTTGAGTTTCCTGTGGCTGATAAGTTCGTGAGTTTACTCAACCGTGCCTCTTTGTACCGTACCTCTTCAAAGAATCACATCCAGCTGTCGCGTTTTCCTGTGTCCACGTGACTGGCTGAGTTGTCAAAAGCTGGCTTACGTGTGAAACTCTTTTTTACCAATACAAATAGTCCCCCCACTTACCATATATTTAACGATTAATATTTGGTAAGTGGATATTCATTTATGGCGGGAATATTTTGCCGCCGCTTTTCCTTGAATCATTGTATCCTTCTCTGCACCATAGGCGTCGTTTGTCACTTCCATTTAATGCTCATACCACGTGTCCTTTACAGATTGGTTCTGCATTTACTCGGCACCTTTTAGGGCTTTTTGCGGCTGTGCCAGTCCCGAAGTGACATCTTCAATTATGACTTTTCATCATTATTTTCCTTTTTCTTCATGTTTGACGGTTGTCTTCAAGTATAAATACATGTTTTCTTTTCTTTGCTTCCACGAAACACTTTTCTAACTTTGTCTTTTGTAAAGAACTTTCTTCTTTGCCTTTGTAAACATGTCTTCTTCAAACCAACCTCAAAGAGTAATAGATATTGAAAGTTTAACGCCATCTTCTGCTCCGACTAGGAGTCGGAGGGGTGGTAGACTTAGAAGTCTAGGATCCACTCCTTCGAGGGGCTCCTCTTCTTCTCAGATAGTTCCTCCTCCTTCCACTAGATCTCCAATTTCTCCGAGATTTAGGGTTTCTTGGTCTTTGTCTAGAGGTAGAGGCGAATGCCTTCGTGAACCTGGAGTCGATGAAATTGTCCCTGCTGAGTTTGTTTTTGCTAGGGATAGTCAAGTTCTTGTAGATCAATCTTCTTCTCTTGATAGTTTCGAAAGATATCTAACCCTTATAACTGGAGGTATGACTTTCTTGTCTATATTCCGAATAGTAATCAAAGAATAACGTCTTACAAGACGGGATATTCTTTTGTTTATACGTATCCTTTCACTTTAGGGTTTAGACCCCCCATTGACCCAGTTATAATTGAATTTTGCCATTTTTTCAATATCTGCTTAGGACAAGTTGGCCTGCTTGTGTGGCGAGTTATCGCATGTCTTAGGAGTTTTGCTTATTTAGCCTCGGTTCCTTTTACCTTCAACCATCTTATTCACCTCTACTCTCCTACCTTATTTCGTGAAGGGGTTTTTACTCTGACTGCTAGAAGCAAAAGAGTGTTGGTAACCCCTGGAGACGATAAGGATAGGGGTTGGTACCTCCGGTATGTTGTTGTACCCACTGTTGGTTTAGTGGGTGAAGAAAATCTTCCCTTCCCTGAGAAGTGGAATCGTGCACGTGAGTATGCTTTAGCTCACATTTACTTTTTCTTGTTTTTACTTGAGATGTTTTATTAACACCATGTCTGTTTTTTCTTCTCTCAACAATCATGAATACTGTTGAGAATGTCTCCGGTATTCGTGATTGGGTAGAAAATTGCTGTCTGTTGCTCCTTCAGAAGAAAGATCTTGGAAGTACCTCGCTGGGAGGTATGGTTGGCAAGTAAAGACCCACGGTAAGTGAAGCTCTTGTTCTTGCTTCTTTCCTTACTCGAGTCTATTTTTTGTCGTTTAAATATTTTCCCTTTTTAATAGGGTTCTCTGCTCGTGGGGTGTCTGGTTCATCTATCCCGAAGATGTCCTTGGCTCAGGCCCAGGAAATTATTGTTGGTTCATCTTCCTCAAAGAGGAAGATTAGTGAGTCTCGTTCCGTAGAAGAAGAAGAAGAGGGTGCTTTAGTGCACAGGCCACGGAGAAGGCGAATGGTTTTAGATGATGAGCTTACAGCCTTAACCTTGCCTTCCGTGTCTGTGATTGAGCCCCCTGTCCTTGATGATGTTTCACATTCCCCTATTCATGAGGGTGTTGATCTTGCTCCTGACGACGTCCCTTTGGCTGCTGTCTTTCCTGCTTCTTTGAGAGAAGCTGTTTCATCTGTTCCTTTGGCTATTTCAACTTCTGTTATTGCTTTACCTGTAACTTCTTCAACTCTTCAACTCTCTGTGCCTGCTGCTTTGCCCGTGGCTTCTCCAGCTCCTCAACCTTCCGTGCCTGTTGCTGTTCCATCTCTGCCTGCTTCCATGCCTTCCATTAGGGAAGTAGGGTCTTCCAGCAGAGAGATGCGGCAGGTGGTAATAGAGGTTCCAGCTGAGGGGAATCTTTTCAAGAAAACGGGTGAGCCCGAAGTATGGCTCAAGCCTTTGATATGTCCCTCTGAGAAAGCAAAGCTAGCCAGCCACGGTGCTCTTACATAGGCCAATGAGGCCGTGCATACTTCTTTGAAGGTATGATGCAAGTTATCCTCTTTTACTCTCGTATATGAGATTTACCATATCTGACTGGTTTATTTCTTGTAGATTAACCTTATAGGCATGGAGATTATGAAGAGGATATCAAACACGGACGAAGAGACAAAAGAGTTGCAGGCCGATGTTGATAATTGGAGAGCACAGTATGATAGCCTAATGATTGACATGGATGCTTTAGAAGAGGAAATGAGTACCTTGAAGCGGCAGATGAGACTCATGGCAGCAGAACTGGCAGTAGAGAGGGCATCTTGCAGTCAGGCTGATAAAGATAAGAGTGTTCTGGAGTCTTCGTTGGCGGAGCAGCTGTCCCGTGCCTCAGAGGAGATTAGAGACTTGAAGAACTTGTTGGGGCAGAAGGATAAATACTCAGGCGAGCTCGTGTAATCACTCACTCGTACTCAAGAAGACCTTCATAGGGATTTAGACAAATCTCAAACTTTAGAGGAGTCGATTGTTCCATTAAGGGCCGCCCATGAAGCTGTAGAGGCGGAGAATGACGGATTGAGAGCTGAACTTCAAGTGTGGGCAAAGGATTATGAAGATTTGGAAGAGGTGGTTGCTGTCGATATGAGCTGGACGTATATGAAATCTCGCTTGACACATTGATGGAAATGAGTCAAGAGGGTTTTGACCTTAGTGCTGAAATAGCCAAAACTAAGGAATCCATGGAGAAGGCTCAACAAGGTCATAACCTCTCTTCACCTGATGGTGAGATTCCAGCCGCTCATGCCTCTTCATCCCCAATTGCTCCCGCTCCTTCTGCCACTGAAGTCAACCCCTCTCTTGAAAAGATTTAGTTGGTTTATCCCTCTTTTTTTTTCTTTGTATCAATTAGTGGTTACCCCTAGTCCCATCGAGGGTAAATTTGGATTTCCTTAAATTCCCCAAATGACAACTTAGGGGCACCACAATGTATATAAAAATTTTATACGGCTAAGTTTAAGTTAATACTTAGTTTTAGCCGTTTTAATATATAAATGTTAGTTCGACTTTTGTTGAGTTTCTGTTTCAGTCTTTAAGTCTTTTGCATGCTTCATTTTTTGAGGTTTTAGTTTTACTTTCGAGTTTTGCATGGGAAATTCTTTAGACTACTCGTACCTTTTTGTAATAGGCACGATGANGAATGTTTCCAAGGAAAGTTTTTCTTGTTTGAACTTCCATGACATTTTACATGTGTTTGATTATCGTCTAAAACTCATGCTTGCAACTGTTTTTGTTTAACAGGTTTGATATACTCTTGTATTTCGTAACTGTTTTTCATAGGTAACAGTTTTTCGATATTAATACAAGGAAACAACTATTTTTTATTAGTAACAGTTTTTGTAAAGATTGGGTTTTTACCCGCAATTGTTTTGGAAACAATTTTCTAATAAGTGCGAGGGAAATGTTTTCTTATTCGTAACTGTTTTTATTTGATAACGGTTTCTTGAACAAATACAAGGATTTAGATCTTTTCATGCACCACTATTTTATTTGAGAACAGTTTTTCTTGAATGAGTACTGTAACGACCTGATCGGTCATTTTGAGCTCTAGCACGTCGTTCAACGGTTTGAAGTCGTGAGCAACTTTGTTTCAGGTATTATGACCCGTGGGCGTGGTCGAGATTGAATTCTAGGAAGTTTAGAATTGATTTGGAAAGAAAATTCTCATTTCAGAAGCCTTAAGTTGGAGAAATCGACTAAGATTGGAATTTTGAGTAAACGACCTCCAAATCAAGATTTGAAGGTTCCAGCAGGTTCGTATGATGATTTCGGACTTGGGGGTATGTCCGGCTCGGGGTTTGGATAACCTGGGAGCGCTTCGATTTATATTGTGGAAATTAGCATTTTAGAAGGATTTCATGAATTTTGGATTGAAGTACATATCAGTGAGGTTGATGTCTGTTTGGGATTCTGAGGCTGGGAATAGCTCCGTATGGTGATTCTGCCATTGGGAGCGTGATCGAAAGTGAATTTGGATGTCCGTAAGTCATTTGGCTAAAGATAGAAATTTGAAGGTTTTTGAGAAATCCGACCGGAAGTGGAAGTTTTGATATCGAGGTCGGAATGCGATTCTGGAAGTTGGAGTAGGTCTGTAATGTTGAATATGACTTGTGTGCAAAATTTGAGGTCAATCGGGTGTGATTTGATAGGTTTCGCCGTCAGATGTAGAAGCTTGAAATTCTAAGTTCTTAAAGAATTGGATTTGAGTGTGATTCGTGATTTCGGCGTTGTTTTATGTGATTTGAGGGCTCGAGCAAGTCCGTGTCATGTTTTGGGATAGGTTGGTGTGATTGGACGGGGCCTCGGGGCCCCCGGGTGGATTCCGGGTGATTGACAGATCAATATTTGAAGTTGGAGAAGGCTGAAGGTTGCTATCATCTGGTGTAACCGCACCTGCGAGGCTTTAACCGTAGGTGCGGCTAAGGGTGACTCAGGTACAAGATTGGGGCTGGAGCTGAGGAGGCCGCAGGTGCGGAAGATTGGTTGCACCTGCGGAATCGCAGGTGCGAAGAGGGGATCGCAGGAGCGGGAATTTGCTGGGTCAAGTCAGAGCCGCACCTGTGATGGAATTTCCGCAGGTGCGGCCATTGGATCGCAGGTGCGAAAGAGGTCTGGGCAGAATGTTTTAAAGTTGGGTTTGTGCCATTTCTCTCACATTTTTCATTTGGTTGGGGCGATTGATGAGGATTTCAAAGGGAGATTTTCACCAAGCATCAAGAGGTAAGTGATTCCTTCTCATTTCCAAGTTAAATACAAGATCATTGCATAAATTTGATATGGGAAATTGTGGGCAAAATTGGGGTTTTTGAAAAACCTAGAAGTAAATTTGGAATTTAGCCACGAATTTGAGTATGGAATGTATAGTAAATTGCATGAATGATCTAGTAGGGCTATGGGTAGAATGTATCTTCGAGAATTTCGGATTTCCAGGCACGTGGGCTCGAGGGCATTTTGGTCCTTTTCTCTGAGCGGGGTTGGGAAAGTATATAATCTGAATTTGTTATGAGTATTAGGATGAATTTTCATTACTTTGCCGTTATGTGGTAGTTTCGAAGCGTTGTGCATCCGTTGGAGTCATCAGAAGGGCTTGGAAGCCGGTATTGGGATTTCGGAGCGAGGTAAGTCTCCTTTCTAACTTTGTGAGGGGGAATCGTCCCCCTAGGTGAATTAATTCAATACATGCTATTATCTTCGGGGGCTACGTACGCACAAGGTGATGGGAGTCCATGCGTAGCTACTATTATGCCATGTTCGGATAGTCTAGGACCCAATAGCATGCCTTATGTGTTATACCTGTAATCCTGCATGTAATATTAAACTGCTAATATAATCGAAGACGTAATTGAATATCTAAAAGAAAACTAGAGTTCATTTTTTTAATCTTTTAAAAAGAGAATTTATCTCTCTATGGATATTTGTGTACCTGGACTAGGTTGTATCGTGGAATATCATTAAACTTGACAAATGAGTTTCAAAAACAAATGATTTCAAAACCTATATTTCATGTTTCTTTTAATAAGGATTTTACCACTTTCCTGAGAAAATGGTTTTCTTGATAAAATACGGATTTAATATGTGGATATGTGTAACTCTGGGTGCCTGAGTCGCTTAAGTGATTCGCGAGCAGGAAGACCCTGTATTTGTGTGTATTCATATGAGCATCTGAGTCGCAGGTATGATTTGAGATCAGGCTAGCCGTATTATTTTAACTGCGTCACATGATCAATTCGCGAGCGGGGCAGATAGATGCATCTATGGTTCGAGCCGTTCAACCCTTCGGTAGTGCATAATTTATTATTGTTGGTCCGCGCCGTTCGACCCTCAGCATTGCTTGCGCATGATATTTACTGCATAGTTGCTATGATTTTGCCTGATTACTGGTATGAAATATTAGATTGTCAATTGAATGACAAAGATTTAAAGTTATCAAAAAGATTTTGGAAGAAGTTGTTCCTTCCCGTCGATAAATTATCGTTTGATTAAATCACCATGTTGATTAAGTGTTATTAATATGACGAAGATATAAAGTGTTAAATGTGAACGTAGTCGAAAATGTTTATTCCTGATTTTAATGAATTGCCTATGATAATCATGCTTAGTTTCACTCTTAAATATTTTAAATTGACCTTTAGTAAGTGTCTA
>ML358621.1:0-13767 GCA_005239505.1 Nicotiana paniculata | reverse complement strand
TACCGGCTCCGTACCAAGGCGTCCGGCCTGGACCATGGCAGGCGATAATATAGGCACGACTGGGGATATTCTAGTTTAATTGCCATAAAATTCTAAAAAATCTAACTTGATCATTTCGAAGTGTTGATTATGAATCCTTGGGTTGTATTTGATGTCCCGAAAATATATCATGCGATTCGGTACCGGCTACGTACCAAGGCGTCCGGCCTGGACCATGGAAGGCAATAATGTAGGCACGACTTGGCGGACTTCTAGTTTAATTGCCATTAAATGCCCAAAAATGTAACTTCATCATTTCGAAACATTGGTTATGGTTCTTTGGGTCGTATTTGATGTCCCGGAGAAATATCATGTGATCCAGTACCGGCTCCGTACCAAGGTGTCCGGCCTAGTCTATGGCAGGCAACAATACAGGCACGACTGGCGGAATTCCAGTTAAATTGCCATAAAATTCAAAAACTGAAACTCGATAATTTTGAAGCATTGGTTGTGAATCCTTGGGTTTTATTTTATGTCCCGGATAAATATCATGCGATTCGGTACCGGCTACGTACCAAGGCGTTCGGCCTGGATCGTGGAAGGCGATAATGCAGGCACGACTTTCCAGAATTCTAGTTTAATTGCCATAAAATGCCAAAAAATGTAACTTGATCATTTCGAAGCGTTGGTTATGGTTCCTTGGGTCATATTTAATGTCCCGGACAAATATCATGCGACCTGGTACCGGCTTCATACCAAGGTGTCCGGCCTGGACCATGGTAGGTAATACTACAGGCACGACTGGCGGAATTCCAGCTTAATTGCCATAAAATGCAAAAAAATGTAACTTGATCATTTCAAAGCATTGGTTATGGTTCCTTGGGTCCTATTTGATATCCCGGACAAATATCATGCGATCCGATACCGACTCCATACCAAGGCGTCCGGCCTGGACCATGGCAGGCGATAATACATGCACGACTGACGGAATTCCAGTTTAATTGTCATAAAATGCCAAAAAATGTAACTTGATAATTTCGAAGCGTTGGTTATGGTTCCTATGGTCATATTTTATGGCCCTAAATATCATGTGATCCGGTACCGGCTCCGTACCAAGTCGTCCGGCCTGGACCATAGCAGGCAATAATACAGGCACGGCTGGCGGAATTCCAGTCTAATTGCCATAGAATGCCAAAAAATGTAACTTGATCATTTCGAAGTGTTGGTTATGGTTCCTTGGGTCGTATTTTATGTCCCGGAGAAATATCATGAAATCGCGTACCGGCTCCGTACCAAGACGTCCGGCCTGGACCATGGCAGGCGATTATACAAGTACGACTGGCGGAATTCAGGTTTAATTGCCATAAAACGCAAAAAAAATGTAACTTGATCATTTCGAAGCGTTAGTTATGGTTCCTTGGGTCATACTTTATGTCCCGGACAAATATCATGGGATTCGGTACCGGCTCCGTACCAAGGCGTCCGACCTGGATCATGGTAGGCGATAATACAGGCACGACTGGCGGAATTCCAAATTTAATTGCCATAAAATGCCAAAATATTTAACTTGATCATTTAGATGCCTTGGTTAATGTTCCTTGGGTCTTATATAATGTCCCGGACAAATATAATGCGATCTGGTACCGGCTCCGTACCAAGGCGTCCGTCCTGGACCATGGCAGCCGATAATACATGCACGACTGGCGGAATTCCAGTTTAATTGCCATAAAATGCTAAAAAATGTAATTTGATCATTTTGAAGTGTTGGTTATGGTTCCTTGGGTCGTATTTGATGTCCTGGATAAAATCATGCGATCCGGTACCGGCTCACTTCCAAGGCGTCTGGCCTGGACCATGGCAGGCGATAATACATGCACGACTGATGCAATTCCTGTTTAATTGCCATAAAATGCCGACCATGGCAGGCGATAATACATGCACGACTGACGAAATTCCTGTTTAATTGCCATAAAATGCCATAAAATGTAACTTAATCATTTCGAAGCATTTGTTATGGTTCCTTGGGTCGTATTTGATGTCCCGGACAATTATTATGCAATCCAGTACCGGCTCCGTACCAAGGCGTCCGGCCTAGACCATAGAAGGCAATAATACAGACACGACTGGCAGAATTCCAGTCTAATTTCCATAGAATGCCAAAAAATGTAACTTGATCATTTCGTAGTGTTGGTTATGGTTCCTTGGGTCGTTTTTATGTCCCGAAAAAATATCATGCGATCGCGTATCGGATCCGTACCAAGGCGTCCGGCCTGGACCATGGCAGGCGATAATACAGGCACGACTTGCGGAATTCCAGTTTAATTTCCATAAAATGCCAAAAAATGTAACTTGATCATTTCGAAGCATTTGTTATGGTTCCTTGGGTCGTATTTAATATGCCAGAAAAATATCACACGATCCGGTACCGGCTCCGTACCGAGGCCTCTGGCCTGGACCATGGCAGGCAATAATACGGGCACGACTGGCGGAATTCCAGTTCAATTTCCATAAAATGCCAAAAAATGTAACTTGATAATTTCGAAGCGTTAGTTATGGTTCCTTAGGACGTATTTGATGTCCAGGAAAAATATCATGTGATCCGGTACCAGCTCCGTACCAAGGAGTCCGGCCTAGACCATGGTAGGCGATAATACAGGCACCANTCCCGGACAAATATCATGCGATCTGGTACCGGCTTAGTACCAAGGCGTCCGGCCTGGACCATGGCAAGCGATAATACACGCACAACTGGCGGAATTCCAGTTTAATTGCCATAAAATGCCAAAAAATGTAACTTGATCATTTCGAAGCGTTTCTTATGGTTCCTTGGGTCATATTTAATGTCCCGGACAAATATCATGCGACCCGGTACCGGCTCCGTACCAAGGCGTCCGGCCTGGACCATGGCAGGCGATAATACAGGCACGACTGGTGGAATTCCAGTTTAATTGCCATAAAAGGCCAAAAAATGTAACTTGATCATTTCGAAGCATTGGTTATAGTTCCTTGGGTCATATTTGACATCCCAGGCAAATATCATGTGATCCGGTACCGACTCCGTACCAAGGCGTCCGGCCTGGACCATGGCAGGCGATAATACATGCACGACTAACGGAATTCCAATTTAATTACCGTAAAATGCCAAAAAATGTAACTTGATAATTTCGAAGTGGTTGTTATGGTTCCTTGGGTCGTATTTGATGTCCTAGACAAATATAATGAGATTCGGTACCGGCTCCGTACCAAGGCGTCTGGCCTGGACCATGGCAGGCGATAATACATGNAAGCGTTGGTTATGGTTCTGTGGGTCGTATTTGATGTCCTGGAGAAATATCATGCGATCCGGTACTGGCTCTGTACCAAGGCGTCCCGCTTGGACCATGGCAGGTGATAATAGAGGAACGACTGGCGTAATTCCAGTTTATATGCCATAAAATGCCAAAAAATGTAACTTGATCATTTCGAAGCGTTGGTGATGGTTCATTGGATCATATTTAATATCCCGGACAAATATAATGCGACCGGTACTGGCTCCGTACTTAGCCATTCGGCCTGGACCATGGCAGACGATAATACAGGCATGACTATCGGAGTTCCAGTTTAATTGCCCTAAAATGCCAAAAAATGTAACTTGATCATTTCGAGGCGTTGGTTATGGTTCTGTGGGTCGTATTTGATGCACTGGACAAATATTATGAGATCCTGTACTGGCTCCGTACCAAGGCGTCTGGGCCTGACCATGGCAGGCGATAATACAGGCACCACGCGGAATTCCAGTTTAATTACCATAAAATGCCAAAAAATGTAACTTGCTCATTTCGAAGCGTTGGTTATGGTTCCTTGGGTCATATTTGATATCCCGGACAAATATCATGTGATCCGGTACCGGCTCCGTACCAAGGCGTCCGGCCTGGACCATGGCAGGCGATAATACATGCACGACTAACGGAATTCCAATTTAATTACCATAAAATGCTAAAAAATGTAACTTGATCATTTCGAAGTGGCTGCTATGGTTCCTTGGGACGTATTTGACGTCCTAGATAAATATAATGAGATTCAGTACCGGCTCCGTACCAAGGCGTCCGGCCTGGACCATGGCAGGCGATAATACATGCACGACTAACGGAATTCCAGTTTAATTGCCATAAAATGTCAACAAATGTAATTTAATCATTTCGAAGCGTTGGTTATAGTTATGTGGGTCGTATTTGATGTCCTGGAGAAATATCATGCGATCCGATACTGGCTCTGTACCAAGGCGTCCGGCTTGGACCATAGCAGGCGATAATAGAGGCACGACTGGCGTAATTCCAGTTTATATGCCATAAAATGCCAAAAGATATAACTTTATCATTTCGAAGCGTTGGTTATAGTTATGTGGGTCGTATTTGATGTCCTGGAGAAATATCATGCGATCCGATACTGGCTCTGTACCAAGGCGTCCGGCTTGGACCATAGCAGGCGATAATAGAGGCACGACTGGCGTAATTCCAGTTTATATGCCATAAAATGCCAAAAGATATAACTTGATCATTTCGAAGCGTTGGTGATGGTTCATTGGATCATATTTAATATCCTGGAAAAATATAATGCGACCGATACTGGCTCCGTACCTAGCCGTTCGGCCTGGACCATGGCAGAAGATAATACAGGCACGACTATCGGAGTTCCACTTTAATTGCCCTAAAATGCAAAAAAATGTAACTTGATCATTTCGAGGCGTTGGTTATGGTTCTGTGGGTCGTATTTGATGCGCCGGACAAATATTATGAGATCCGGTACGGGCTCCGTACCAAGGCGTCCGGCCTGGACCATGGCAGGCGATAATACAGGCACGACTGGCGGAATTCCAGTTTAATTGCCATAAAATGCCAAAAATGTAACTTGATCATTTCGAAGCGGTTTTTTTAGTTCTTTGGGTCGTATTCTATGTCCTGGAAGAAAATCATGAGATCCGGTACCGGCTCCGTACCAAGGCGTCCGGCCTGGACCATGGCAGGCGATAATACATGCNGTACCAAGGCGTCCGGCCTGGACCATGGAAGGCGATAATGTAGGCACGACTTGGCGGAATTCTAGTTTAATTGCCATAAAATTCCCAAAAAATGTAAATTGATCATTTCGAAACATTAGTTATGGTTCCTTGGGTCGTATTTAATGTCCCGGAGAAATATCATGTGATCCAGTACCGGCTCCGTACCAAGGTGTCCGGCCTAGACTATGGCAGGCAACAATACAGGCACGACTAGCGGAATTCCAGTTAAATTGCCATAAAATTCCAAAAAATGTAACTTCTTAATTTCGAAGCATTGGTTGTGAATCCTTGGGTTGTATCTGATGTCCCGGATAAATATCATGCGATTCGGTACCGGCTACGTACCAAGACGTCCGGCCTGGACCATGGAAGGCGATAATGCAGGCACGACTTTGCGGAATTCTTGTATAATTGCCATTAAATGCCAAAAAATACAACTTGATCCTTTCGAATTTTTGGTTATGGTTTCTTGGGTATTTGATATCCCGGACAAATATCATGCGATCCGGTACCGACTCCGTATCAAGGCGTCCGACCTGGACCATGGCAGGCGATAATACCTCCACGACTGACAAAATTCCGGTTTAAATGCCATAATGCCAAAAAATGTAACTTGATCATTTCGAAGCGTTGGTTATGGTTCCTCGGGTCATATTTAATGTCACGGACAAATATCATGCGACCCGGTACCGGCTTCGTACCAAGGTGTCCGGCCTGGACCATGACAGGCAATAATACAGGTACGACTGGCGGAATTCCAGTTTAATTGACATAAAATTCCAAAAAATGTAACTTGATCTTTTCGAAGCGTTGGTTATGGTTCCTTGGGTCCTATTTGATATCCCGGACAAATATCATGTGATACAGTACCGGCTCCGTACCAAGGCGTCCGGCCTGGACCATGACAGGCAATAATACAGGTACGACTGGCGGAATTCCAGTTTAATTGCCATAAAATGCCAAAAAATGTAACTTGATAATTTCGAAGCGTTGGTTATGGTTACTTGGGTCATATTTGTTAGCCCGGACAAATATCATGTGATACAGTACCGGCTCCGTACCAAGGCGTCCGGCCTGGACCATAGCAGGCAATAACACAGGCACGGCTGGGGGAATTCCAGTCTAATTGCCATAGAATGCCAAAAAATGTTAGTTGATCATTTCGAAGTGTTGGTTATGGTTACTTGGGTCGTATTTTATGTCCCGGAGAAATATCATGCGATCGCGTACAAGCTCCGTACCTAGGCGTCCGGCCTGGACCATGGCAGGCGATTATACAGGCACGACTGGCGGAATTCCAGTTTAATTGCCATAAAATGCAGAAAAATGTAACTTGATCATTTCGAAGCGTTGGTTATGGTTCCGTGGATCATATTTTATGTCCCGGAAAAATATCATGGGATTCGGTACCGGCTTCGTACCAAGGCGTCCGACCTGGATAATGGTAGGCGATAATACAGGCACGACTGGCGGAATTCAAATTTTATTGCCATAAAATGCCAAAAAATTTAACTTGATCATTTCGATGCCTTGGTTAATGTTCCTTGGGTCATATTTAATGTCCCGAACAAATATAATGAGGTCTGGTACAGGCTCAGTACCAAGGTGTCCGGCCTAGACCATGGCATGCGATAATACATGCACGACTGGCGGAATTCCAGTTTAATTGCCATAAAATTCCAAAAAAAGTAATTTGATCATTTTGAAGTGTTGGTTATGGTTCCTTGGGTCCTATTTGATGTCCTGGATAAAATCATGCGATCCGGTATCGGCTCCATACCAAGGCGTCCGACCTGGACCACGGCAGGCGATAATACATGCACGACTGACGGAATTCCAGTTTAATTGCCATAAAATGCCAAAAAATGTAACTTGATCATTTCGAAGCGTTTGTTATGGTTCCTTGGGTCATATTTGATGTCCTGGACAAATGTCATGCAATCCGGTACCGGCTCCGTACCAAGGCGTCCGGCCTGGACCATAGCAGGCAATAATACAGGCACAGCTGGCGGAATTCCAGTCTAACTGCCATAGAATGCCAAAAAATGTAACTTGATCAATTCGAAGTGTTGGTTATGGTTCCTTGGGTCGTATCTTATATCCCGAAGAAATATCATGCGATCGGGTACCGGCTCCGTACTAAGGCGTCTGGCCTGGACCATGGCAGGTGATTATACAGGCACGAGCGGCGGAATTCCAGTTTAATTGCCATAAAATGCCAAAAAATGTAACTTGATCATTTCGAAGCGTTGGTTATGGTTCCTTGGGGAATATTTAATGTCCCGGACAAATATCATACGACCCGGTACCGGCTTCGTACCAAGGCGTCCGGCCTGGACCATGGCAGGCAATAATACAGGCACGACTGGCGGAATTCCAATTTAATGACCATAAAATGCCAAAAAATGTAACTTGACCATTTCCAAGTGTTGGTTATGGTTCCTTGGGTTGTATTTCATTTCCCGGAAAAATATCATATGATCTGGTACAGGCTCCATACCAAGGCATCCGGCCTGGACCATGGATGGCGATAATACATGCACGATTGGCAGAATTACAGTTTAATTGCCATAAAATTCCAAAAAATGTAACTTTATCATTTCGAAACATTGGTTATGGTTCCTTGGGTCATATTTATTGTCCTAGACAAATATCATCCGATCCCGTACCGGCTCCGTACCAAGGTGTCCGGCCTGGACCATAGCAGGCAATAATACAGGCACGACTGGCGAAATTCCAGTTTAATTGCCATAAAATGCCAAAAAATATAACTTGATCATTTCGAAGCGTTTGTTATGGTTCCTTCGGTTTAATTTGATATCCCGGAAAAATATCATGCAATTCAGTACCGGCTCCATACCAAGGCGTTCGGCCTGTACAATGGCAGGAGATAATACATGCACGACTCACGGTATTCCAGTTTAGTTGCCATAAAATGCCAAAAAATTTAATTTGATCATTTCGAAGAGTTGGTTATGCTTCCTTGGGTCGTATTTGATTCCCTAGAGAAATATCATGTGATCCGGTACCGGCTCCGTACGAAGGCGTTCGGCCTGGACCATGGCAGGCTATAATACAGGCACGACTAATGGAATTCCACCTTAATTGCCATAAAATGTAAAAAAATGTAACTTGATCATTTCGAAGCGTTGGTTATTGTTCCTTGGGTTGTATTTGACTTCCCTGATAAATATCATGATATCCGGTACCGGCTCCGTAACAAGGCGTCCGGCCTGGACCATGGCAGGCGATAATACAGGCATGACTTGGTGGAATTCCAGTTTAATTGCAATAAATGCCAGAAAATGTAACTTGATCATTTCAAAGTTTTGGTTATGGTTCCTTGGGTCATATTTGATGTCAAGGACAAATATCATGCAATTCGGTACCGGCCACGTTCCATGGCGTCCGGCTTGGACCATGGCAGGCGATAATATAGGCACGACTTAGCAGAAATCCAGTTTAATTTCCAGAAAATGCCAAAAAATATAACTTGATAGTTTCGAAGAGTTGGTTGTGGTTCATTGGATTGTATTTGATTTCCTGGGAAAATATCATGCGATCCGGTACCGGCTCCATACCAAGGCGTTCGGCATGGACCATGGATGGCGATAATACCTGCACGACTGGCGGAATTACAGTTTAATTGCCATAAAATTCAAAAAAATGTAACTTGATCATTTCCAAGTGTTGGTTATGGTTCCTTGGGTTGTATTTCATTTCCCGGAAAAATATCATATGATCTGGTACAGGCTCCATACCAAGGCGTCCGGCCTGGACCATGGATGGCGATAATACATGCACGATTGGCGGAATTACAGTTTAATTGCCATAAAACTCCAAAAAATGTAACTTTATCATTTCGAAGCATTGGTTATGGTTCCTTGGGTCATATTTAATGTCCTAGAAAAATATCATGCGATCCCGTACCGGCTCCGTACCAAGGTGTCCGGCCTGGACCATAGCAGGCAATAATACAGGCACGACTGGCGGAATTCCAGTTTAATTGCCATAAAATGCCAAAAAATATAACTTGATCATTTCGAAGCGTTTGTTATGGTTCATTGGGTCATATTTAATGTCCCAGACAAATATCATGCGACCCGGTAACGGCTTCGTACCAAGGTGTCCGGCATGGACCATGGCAGGCGATAATACAGGTTCGACTGGCGGAATTCCAGTTTAATTGCCATAAAATGCCAAGAAATGTAATTTGATCATTTCAAAGTTTTGGTTATGGTTACTTGGGTCATATTTGATATCCCGGACAAATATCATGCGATTCGGTACCGGCTACGTACCACTTGCGTCCGGCCTGTACGATGGCAGGCGATAATACAGGCACGACTTGGCGGAATTCCAGTTTAATTGCAATAACTGCCAAAAAGTGTAACTTGATCATTTCAAAGTTTTGGTTATGGTTCCTTGGGTCATATTTGATGTCCCGGACAAATATCATGCAATTCGGTACCGGCCACGTACCACGGCGTCTGGCTTGGACCATGGCAGGCAATAATACATGCACGACTTGGCGGAATTCCAGTTTAATTTCAAGAAAATGCCAAAAAATGTAACTTGATCATTTCGAAGAGTTGGTTATGGTTCATTGGATTGTATTTGATTTCCTGGGAAAATATCATGCGATCCGGTACCGGCTCCATACCAAGGCGTCCGGCATGGACCATGGATGGCGATAATACCTGCACGACTGGCGGAATTACAGTTTAATTTCCATAAAATTCAAAAAAATTTAACTTGATCATTTTGAAGCGTTGGTTATGGTTCGTTGGGTCATATTTAATGTCCCAGACAAATATCATGTGACCCGGTACCGGCTTCGTACCAAGGTGTTCGGCATGGACCATGGCAGGCGATAATACAGGCACGACTGGCGGAATTCCAGTTTAATTGCCATAAAATGCCAAAAAATGTAACTTGATCATTTTGAAGCGTTGGTTATGGTTCCTTGGGTCATATTTGATATCCCGTACAAATATCATGCAATTCGTTACCGGCTCCATACTAAGCCGTCCGGCCTGTACAATGGCAAGAGATAATACATGCATGACTGACGGAATTCCAGTTTAAATGCCATAAAATACCAAAAAAGTTAACTTGATTATTTCAAAGCGTTGGTTATGGTTCATTGGGTCGTATTTGATGTCCCGGACAAATATCATGAGATCCGGTACCGGCTCTGTAACAAGGCGTCCGGCCTGGACCTTGGCAGGCGACAATAGAAGCACGACTAGCGGAATTCCAGTTTAATTGCCATAAAATGCCAAAAAATGTAACTTGATCATTTTGAAGCGTTGGTTATGGTTCCTTGGGTCGTATTTGATGTCCCGGACAAATATCATGAGATCCGGTACCGGCTCTGTAACAAGGCGTCCGGCCTGGACCTTGGCAGGCGACAATAGAAGCACGACTAGCGGAATTCCAGTTTAATTGCCATAAAATGCCAAAAAATGTAACTTGATCATTCCGAAGAGTTGATTATGGTTGCTTGGGTCATATTTAATATCCCAGACAAATATCATGCGACCCGGTACCGGATCCTTACCAAGGCGTCTGGCCTGGACCATGGCAGGCGATAATACAAGCACGAGTGTCTGAATTCGTGTTTAATTGCCATAAAATGCCAAAAAATGTAACTAGATCATTTCAAAGAGTTAGTTATGGTTCCTTGGGTCATGTTTTATACCCCGGACAAATATCTTGTGATCCGGTACCGACTCCATACCAAGGCGTCCGATCGTGACCATGGCAGGCGATAATACATGCACGACTGACGGAATTCCAGTTTAATTGCCATAAAATGCCAAAAAATGTAACTTGATCATTTCAAAGCATTGGTTATGGTTCCTTGGGTCATATTTGATGTCCTGGAAAATATCATGTGATCCGGTAACAGTTCCGTACGGCGTCCGGCCTGGACCATGGCAGCCGATAGTACATGGACGACTGGCGGAATTCCAGTTTAATTGCCATAAAATGCCAAAAAATGTAACTTGATCATTTTGAAGTGTTGGTTATGGTTCCTTGTGTAGTATTTGATGTCTCAAAAAAATATCATGAGATTCGGTACAGGCTCCGTAACAAGGAGTCCGACCTGGACCACGGCAGGCGATAATAGAGGCATGACTGGCGCAATTCCAGTTTAATTGCCATAAAATGCCAAAATCTGTAACTTGATCATTTCAAAGTTTTTGTTATGGTTCCTTGGGTCATATTTGATGTAACAAACTAATATCATGCGATTCAGTACCGGATACATACCACGGCGTCTGGCCTGGACCATGGCAGGCAATAATACAGGCACGACTTGCGAAATTCCAATTTAATTGCCATTAAATGCCAAAAAATGTAACTTGATCATTTCAAAGCATTTGTTATGGTTCCTTGGGTCGTATTTGATGTCCCGGAAAAATATCATGCGATGCGGTACCGGCTCCATACGAGGCGTCCGGCCTGGACCATGGCAGGCGATAATACAGGCACGACTGGCGCAATGCCAGTTTAATTGTCATAAAATGCCAAAAATGTAACTTGATCATTTCGAAGAGTTGGTTATGGTTCGTTGGGTTGTATTTGATGTCCCGGTAAAATATCATGCGATCCAGTACCTGCTCCATACCAAGACGTCCCGCCTGGACCATGGATGCGATAATAGAGGCAAGACTGGCGGAATTCCAGTTTAATCGCCATAAAATGACAAAACATGTAACTTGATCATTTCAAAGCGTTGTTTATGGTTCCTTGGTTTGTATTTGATGTCCCGGAGAAATATCATGCAATTCGTTACCGGCTCCATACTAAGGCGTCCGGCCTGGACAATGGCAAGCGATACTACATGCACGATTGACGGCATTCCAGTTTAATTGCCATAAAATGCCAAAAAAGTTAACTTGATCATTTCAAAGCAATGGTTATGGTTCCTTGGGTCATATTTGATATCCCGGACAAATATGATGCAATTCGTTACCGGCTCCATACTAAGGCATCCGGCCTGGACAATGGCAAGCGATAATACATGCACGATTGACGGAATTCCAGTTTAATTGCCATAAAATGCCAAAAAATGTAATTAGATCATTTCGAAGCGGTTGGTTATGGTTTCGTGGGTCGTATTTGATGTCATGGAGAAATATCATGCGATCTGGTACCGACTCTGTACCAAGGCGTCCTGCGTGGACCATGGCAGGCGATAATAGAGGCACGACTGGCGGAATTCAAGTTTAATTGCCATAAAATGCCAAAAAACGTAACTTGATCATTTCGAAGCGTTGGTTATTGTTCCTTGGGTTTTATTTGATGTCCCGGAGAAATATCATGTGATACGGTACCGGCTACATACCAAGGCGTCCGGCCTTGAGTATTGCAGGAAATAATACAGGCACGGCTGGCGAATTTCCAGTTTAATTGCCATAAAATTCCAAAAAATAAAACTTGATCATTTCGAAGCATTGGTTATGAATCCTTGGGTTTTATTTGATGTCCCGAACAAATATCATGCGATTCGGTACCGGCTATGTACCAAGGCATTCGGCCTGGACCATGGAAGGCGATAATGCATGCACGACTTGGCGGAATTCTAGTTTAATTGCCATAAAATGCCAAAAAATGTAACTTTATCCTTTCGAAGAGTTGGTTATGGTTTCTTGGGTTGTATTTTATGTCCCGGACAAATATCACGCGATCTAGTACCAGATCCATACCAAGGCGTCCGGCCTGGACCAAGGATGGCGATAATACAGGCACGACTGGCTGAATTCCAGTTTAATTGCCATAAACTGCCAACAAATGTAATTTGATCATTTCGAAGTTTTGGTTATGGTTCCCTGGGTCATATTTGATGTCCCGGAAAAATATCATACGATTCGGTACCAGCTACGTACCACGGCGTCCGACCTGGACCATGGCAGGCGATAATACATGCACGACTTAGCGGAATTCCAGTTTAATTGCAATAAATGCCAACAAATGTAACTTGATCATTTCGAAGTTTTGGTTATGGTTCCTTGGGTCATATTTGATTTCCCGGACAAATATCATGTGATTCGGTATTGGTTACGTACCACAGCCTCCGGCCTGGACCATAATAGGCGATAATACAGGCACGACTTGGCGGAATTCAAGTTTAATTGCCAGAAAATGTCAAAAAATGTAACTTGATCATTTTGAAGAGTTGGTTATGGTTCCTTGGGTTGTATTTGATTTCCCGAAAAAATATCATGCGATCCGGTACCGGCTCCATACCAANTTGGTTATGGTTCCTTGGGTCATATTTAATGTCCCAGACAAATATCATGCGACCCGGTAACGGCTTCGTACCAAGGTGTCCGGCATGGACCATGGCAGGCGATAATACAGGTACGACTGGCGAAATTCCAGTTTAATTGCCATAAAATACCAAAAAATGTAATTTGATCATTTCAAAGTTTTGGTTATGGTTCCTTGGGTCATATTTGATATCCCGGACAAATATCATGCGATTCGGTACCGGCCACGTACCACGGAGTCCGGCTTGGACCATGGCAGGCGATAATATAGGCACTACTTGGCGAAATTCCAGTTTAATTTCCAGAAAATACCAAAAAATGTAACTTGATCATTTCGAAGAGTTGGTCATGGTTCATTGGATTGTATTTGATTTCGCGGGAAAATTTCATGCGATCCGGTACCGACTCCATACCAAGGCGTCCGGCATGGACCATGGATGGCGATAATACCTGCACGACTGGCGGAAT
>ML358619.1:0-49406 GCA_005239505.1 Nicotiana paniculata | reverse complement strand
TCTCTCAAGTAATTATGATAATTTACTAGACGCACTCTCTCAAGTTACGCTAGCTAGATTGCATTATAGTTCACTTAGATTGCACCCGAGGTATCGTTATCTCTATTCCAACCTCTAAACCCTTGGTTATGACTTTCTTCTATACTCCGGGAGTGTTGTTGTTCAAACAATTACCTAAATATGCACTCTCTCTCAAGTAGATACATAATAAATAGGCACAGCTAATTGAGGGCCCTTCAATCAACTACAACAAGAACGTAGTTGAACAATTAGAGTTTAATCAACCAATCAAAGCTATATTAATATCACAATAAGTTATTCCCCAACGGGTTCCACACGAAATTAGCTAAACAAATTCATAAGAATAATATCTAAAACAACTAGCATATTAAACTACAAAGTAAGGAAGAAAATATGTACAAATTGATGTTTTGCCTTCGATTCACTCTAAACTCGAATCTCTGTGTATCCTTGTGAATCTCTCTCTATAGTTGTGTTTTAGGAGTCTATTTATAGGTTTAGGGTGNATTTCTGGCCGACTGGGGGACCCTGGCGTTTGGACCAAAACGCCTGGCTAACGCCAGGCTAGGGCTGGTGTTCAGCCCAAACGCCAGGGTAGGGCTGACGTTTCAGCCCAAACGCCTGGCTAACGCCAGGCAGGGTCAGTGTGTTTGGCTCTGTCGCCTGGCTATCGCCCGGGTGTCTCCTTTCGCGTATCTTTCGACGTATTTGCATCCTTTTAGCTCCGTTTCCATCTCCACTTCACCTACACATGAAATAAACTCCATTAAGCACATAACAAGTGTAATTTTATCATTAATGCACATAAAATGTAAGGTATATCACATTTTAAACTATGCATTTTAGTCTCGCATCAGCTGCATCAACCACTTCTTAGGCCGGGGGAGGTGCTCATATTCCCACCACCCGTACTCTAGAGCAGGTGGTTCAGGGACTTCAGACACTGGGGGTAGTGCTAGCCCAGCCAGTTGTAGTTGCTCAGGCCCAGGTGGGTCCCCCACTACTCAAGCAAATGTGAGAAGTAGAAGAGGCAAGAGCGATTTGTGAGGCTCATGCCTCCAGTATTTAGTGGGGCTGAGTCAGAGGATGCTAAGGATTTCTTAGACAGGTGCCAACATATTCTTCACACGTCAGGTGCTAGGTTCAATGAGGTGGTTGATATTGCTAGGCGACTAGAGAATACTCATCGTCAGGAGCATGAGGAGAGGGAGGCCAAGAGTGCTCATGGTTTGGGTGGTTTCAGGGTGTTTCTTCTAGAGGACAGTCCCACTACAGCAAGGGTCGCCCTTATAGGCCTGCTCAGATGGCTCGTCCGGTTCATCATGGTGCATCAACTAGCCATGGTTCATATAGTGCTCTCTCAATGCCGTACCAACTTAGAGTTCATCCTACACTCCATCGGTTTAGGGTTCATAGGTACCAAGTTATTCTACTATTTATTCTAGTTCTTGGAGTTTGATTAAGTCTCCACCGCCACTGGCGGATTAGAGTTTCTACGAGTTTCGAAAGTTTATCATGTGAGGAGGTATTATCCCCGTATCTTGGGAGGTCTAGTTCAGCAGAGGGGTCAGGTTATCACTTCTGCACCAGTTACTTCACCACCCGCTCAACTAGCTTGGGGTGGGGCTCAGGAAGCTAGAGGTGGCCCTAGAGGGGGAGGCTGATCAGGTGGAGGTCACGCTTGATGCTATGCTTTTCCCGCCAAGCTAGAGGCCGTTGCTTCAGACGCAATGATCAGAGGAATTATCTTGGTATGCCATAGGGATGCTTCCGTATTATTTGTCCCCGGTTCCACTTATTTATATGTATCATCATATTTTTCTTGTTATTTGGATATGCCCTATGATTCTTTAGTTTCGCCTGTTCATGTATCTACGCCGGTGGGCGATTCTATTGTTGTGGATCGTGTGCATCGGTCATGTGTGGTGACCATCGGGGAATTGCAGACAAGAGTTGATCTCTTATTGCTTAGTATGGTTGATTTCGACTTGATTCTAGTCATGAATTGGTTGTCTCCATATCATGCTATTCTGGGTTGTCACTCTAAGACCATGACGTTGGCGATGCCAGGATTTTCTAGGATTAAGTGGAGCGGTTCTCTGGACTATGTTCACAGTAGGATGATTTCATATTTGAAGGCCCAACGGATGGTTGAGAAGGGTTGTTTGGTCTATCTGGCCTTTGTGAGGGATGTTGGTGCCGATGCTCCTACCATTGATCCTGTTCCGGTAGTGCGAGACTTTCCGGATGTGTTTCCTGTAGATGGCAGTGTATGCCACCCGATATGGACATTGATTTTGGTATTCACTTGGTGTCGTAAACTCAACCAATTTCTATTCATCCGTATCGTATGGCACAAAAAGAGTTGAAGGATTTGACAGAGCATCTTCATGAGCTTCTTGATAATGGGTTCATTAGGCTTAGTGTGTTGCCTTGGAGTGCATTGGTCCTGTTTGTGAAGAAGAAGGATCGTACCATGCAGATGTGCACTGACTATGGCAGTTGAACAAAGTTACAATTAAGAACAAGTATCCTTTGTCACACTGCGACCAATTTGTACCCTCCCTTTTAAAATTAATTTACTTATACTTAAATATTTACAAAGAATGTTTTGAAAGTAGTTTTCTATCAATAAATACCTATATTTTACAAATTAATTAAGTATTAGCTTTGAAATTAATAGACTAGTATTAACACTATGTAATTACAAATATACTTACTATTTTAATATCATTAAAATAGTTTCTAAAATAGACCACATAGGCTTTATAATTAATTTTAGCGAATTACTTCCTAAATGTTGATTAATTAGATTATTATGTTAACACTTCAAAATTAGTGTTATCATCTATAAAGATAAAGTATTTTATAAACAATTAATTACAATAGTTAGTAGTGCATTTGATAATAATAATTTTACTATATTTTATTGGAAATTAAATTAATTTTAAAGGATTTTAAAAACTAAAGGGCTACATTTGCAATTCTTCAATTAAATACAAAGTGGCTATTCTCTAAATCAATTCTAACCCAATACAGGGCGCAATACGGAATTGATCCAGTCCAAACACCCCATCCCCTTTCAACTTGGCAATCCATGCCATTCTTACTGAACCAATGAGATCGTGCCAAGTCACCCTTCCTTATCACTCACAAAACAAACACACATGCATCTGAACCGTTGGTCCATCTGATCAACAACTCACATTTAATCTCCAATTTTCTTTTGATTTTTAAACACCCACCTAGGGATCTCTTCTCCACCGTCCAAATCCCATGATCCAACGACCACCAAAATTCCTTTTAAAAAACCTTAAATGCCTAAAATTTCAGGGCCGTTGATCACCAGATCTAATGACCCAGATCCTATCTCCTATCTTTAACCTTAGAGACGATCCCCAATACCCACAAAACCCTAAATGATTTGTCACCCTGCGCAGCCACCCTTCTTTCCTCTTCCTCTCTCTTTTCTCTAGTCTACCCTAACTCCATCTATCAACAGACCTTGCAGAAATTAGGGCAAGGTCGTGAAATAAGCTTCAAATCATATCATTTTTCTCTCATATCCACGATTCTCGCTGAATCTTAGCCTATTTCATGTGGGAGATTCAAAATCCCCATATCCGAAACCCTAGACCAAATAATGCAATGTCAAATTTTTGAAATCCTTCTATGTCTTGTTAAATCTATGGCATGCATGAACGTTTCTCAGGGCTATCATGATTATTCTTGGTCCAGAGGTCAAACGAATCAACCTCTGGATATTAGGGCTCTTACCTGATGGGTTCTTCCCTCAACGATCAACTTTTATCCTCTCAAGTAAAATCCTTATTGATTTTTCCTCTATTTCCCATATTTTTTCACTCGATATTGCTTGCATAATTTGGTAATCAGTCTCCACTACTAAGTTTGAATTTGTGAAACCCTAAGGTTTTAATAGACACTATAAATAGGGCTTTCAATGCTCTCACCAACTAGACCTAACAGACCAATGAGAACTAAGAAATCCCAATATGAGTATCAAAACTATCCAGATTTCGAAAGCTTATGCTCTCTCTCTCTCTCTCTCTCTGATTAATTTCTGTTTCCTTTTGTTTCCGAGTTTTTACTGCTCAAGCTTAAAGCTTTGGTCCTTACATGGCAGAGTTGAACCTTCGTTTGGTCTACTGCTCAAGAGGAGGTCAGTACACCTCCATCCTTTTTCTTTAATTGCTTCATTCGAAAATCATGAGCATGCTACTGTGTTATTATTAACTGCTTTATTTATAATTTTTGTTTAGTGTATAATCATTTATTTTTGGTTCACCATGACTTATTGATTATCTGTGATAAGCTGTTATATTTATTATTGGTTAAGTAGTTGTATGACTTCAATATCTGTATTCAATAGACTACATGATTAAGCCGTATAACTTGCCTTAAGGATTTGTTACATCTACCTAGACTTCAGATCATCCTCTACTGTTATATCATAGTCTTCATGTTTACCATGTCTTATTTCTTCTGAGTTCTGTTACTCTGTATTAAGGTTCTACTATAGTCTTCATATTTATCATGTTGTGCTCTCCTGAGTTCTGTTATTCTATACTTAGGTTTTCTGTTGAAGTCTTCATGTCTATCTTGCCAAATTCTTTGAGTGCTGTCATTCTATACTTGGGTTTGATGTTAAATCACTCTAGCTAGGATTTACATGAAGGTATATAGGGTAACCCTGCATTATTGGTTAGGTATCATGAAGTCTGAGCATCCAAAATGCTTTCCTTTTTTATTTTATATAAATGTTTGTTATTGCTTAAGTGTTCTTTGAGTCATCTGTATGGATGCTTTACATCCATGTATGATGGTTAGTTGTAAACAGTCCTACTAGATGAACTTTCTGTGGCCAACAGTGATATATATTATGATCAACCTATCTTTTATGAGTTAGATTTTAGTTGTATCTATTGTGGTTTAATGCCACTATTTTTTCACAACCCCAATTTTCCTCCGTAGGATGTCGTGATGAAACCTAGTCTAGGTAAGCCTATCACTTACTAAATTAATAGAAGAATTCAACCATCAATGATAAATATGAAATAGAAATCTTTATACACAACTTACAATTCCCAAAACTCGTAGTACAAGTCATAAGCTCTACTGCGCTTACTAGAAGAATCCCTAAATACATTTGTTCGTAATGAAAATTAAATAGTACAAGTAAAATATCAAAAGGTGACTCCAAGGCCCGCGAACACGATGACAGGTTTACCTTTAGTCTCCACAACTTTACTAACCAGCTAATAATTAACAACAACTATGGCACCTGTATCTGCACAAAAATATGCAGAAGCGTAGTATGAGTACACCATAGCGGTACCTAGTAAGTATCAAGACTAACCTCGGTGGAGTAGTGACGAGGAACGATCAAGAAACCCACTAGACTAAACAACCTAAACAAGCATAAATGTAGAACTAACAGGGCACAATAACAATATGAAGCTAGGAATGAAGACAATAACAATACAATATTTATAATAGGGACTAAAATCAACAGTTAGCAATGAGGCACAATAGGTAATAACATTGTAGAGTAAGCTGAACACAGTTCAAATCCGGTGAAAAACAAATAAAGGAATACAAGTGACAACTCAGTAGGAACAATCGCTTTCACACTAGTTTTATCCATGAATTCCATGAGGTACCGAACCTCATAATCACAGCTCACGGGTCCCAATTATTGAACCCTAATCACATGGAATCTTGTGTCCACATTACAAATCATATCCGCATGGACGACTCACATGCCAATAGAACATCCCTCACACAGAAGGCAAGTAGACAAGAGTACGTATAGTGGTTAATGACATCAAGATTCACCTTTTGAAACTGATATGGGTGATTTAACTACGTGTATGCTTGTGCAAGTGTTCTACCACAATTTCAGTCAACAAATAAGAGTAGAGATAATAAATGGCACATAAGAAACGATCACCACGAAATGTACAATGTAATAAACTCAACAATGAAGTTTGAAGCATCGACCAACACAACAAGATTAGCTACATAGAACTGAGCAAAAAATGCATCACGAAGGAAAATTTTTAGTAGTATGCTAAGGAAAACAACAATCAAAGACAAGTGCACAGAAAATGGGAAATGACAACAAGAGCCCTCCCAAGGTACCGCCTCGTCGTCTCAAATCGTAAAATGAATCACAACTTTCCTTATATCACCATGGGAGCCTTTATATTTAGTTTTGAAAAATCATTTTCCTGAAATAGCATCCCACGTTTTACCCCACCTTATCACAATGCATGGCATATGGTTGTTCCCCTACTAGCCACGCATTTCAAGCCCACCTTATCTCACCGCATGCATTTCAATACCCAGAACTTTAACCACCGCATGTGTATCAATAATAACAACAGCATATGAAAAACCTCGTGCAACACAATAACAACTGCATGGAAAAAACCTCGTGCAACACAATAACAAACGCACGATAGAAACCTCGTGCAACACCATAACAACCCCACGGACGAACCTCGTGCAAACAACATAACAATTTTCTTAACAAAACACGTATGCCAAAAACATAACAACTCAAATAAATGAATTTCATTTAGGCAAGATAGTTACCTCAATGAAGCTAGACTGTTACTCTAAAATGACCTTCTTGATAGAAACAACCTCCAGATGGCTCAAATCTAGCCAAAATAGCTTCAAATCATAAATTAAACTCATATGAAACAATCCCGGATAATAAAGCTTTAATCTTTAACAAAAACTAAAAAGTCAACCCAAAAGTCAAACCTCGGGCCTGCACCTCGGAACCCGATAAAATTCACAAAAGCCGAACACTAATTCCGATACGAATTCAACCATACCAAAGTTATCAATTTCCAATAACAAATCGTCCTACAAATCCCCATTTTTCATTTTGAAAGGTTTCACAATTTTCCTCAATTTCTTCCATTGAATTCGAAATAAACGATGAATATAACCATAGAATCATGAAATATAATAAATTTCGGATATAGAACACTTACCCAAGTCAAAGTTGTGAAGAAATCCTCCAAAATCGTCCAAAATCGAGGCTTTCAATCTCAAAAGAAAATGAAGAGAATGGCCAATTTCGACCCCTAAATGTTCTGCCCAGATTCGCTTTTCCGAGGATTCCATCACGCCCGCGGAGTCGCTTTTGTGACACAAGCGTCTCTTCTGCAGAGCACACTGACTATTAGCACCGCTCCTGCAATTTTATCTTCTGCTCCTGCGTAATCGCAGGTGCGACACTTTCTCGCGCATCTGCGTATTTCCCTGCATCTGCGAGAGTGGTTCGCTTCGCGCACACGTAAGTGCACTGCTATTTTCCGCTTCTGCGAGCACATGCCCAGCTCTTCCAAGTCCTCTTCTATGCCTTCTTCTCCGCTTCAGCGAGCACGCACCAGCGGTCCTTAATGCACATGTGGGAAGGTACCAACAACCAGAATTTCCAGCAGCTTCAATAAGGCTCCAAATGATCCAAACCCTGTCTGAAACTCATCCGAGCCACTAGAGACCTCGCCTCACTATACCAATAAGTCACGTAACATAACACGGACTACTTGGGATTTCAAATTACATCAAACAATGTCGAAATTATGAATTGCACCTCGAATCGTACTTATAAATTTCCAAATTCTATATCTTGTGCCGAAATGTACCAATTCAACCCGAAATGATGTCAAAATTTTCAAACAAGTCCCAAATGATGTAACGGAGCTAATCCAATTCTTAGAATTTAAATGTGACCCTGATATCACTAAAGTCAATCCTCGGCCAAACTTATAAATATTTCAAAACTTCAACTTTCCAATTTTAGCCAAAATGTGCCGAATCGTCCAACGGACTTCCAATTACCAATAAGGACATATGCCTAAGTCTGATATCACCATATGAAGCTATTGAAATCATAAATTTTGATTCAAGAATTATTTCCACAAAAGTCAAACTCTGGTTAACTCTTACCATTTAAGCTTCTAAAACAAGAATCCTTCTTCCAAATTGACCCCGAATCATCAGAAAATTGAAGTCGGCCATAGAAGCTAGTAATAACACATAACGAAGCTGATCGAGACCTTAAGCCTCTGAACGAGATAAAAATTCTCAAAATTACTGGTCGGGTCGTTACATACTTCTGCAACTTGAATAAAACTTCACCATGCCCTAGTCTATACAGCTGAGCTAAGTCTACTTAGTGTGATATTTCTCCTATGCTTAAAATCCTTAATTATAATGACAATATGATTCTATAATGTTTCACACTCATCCTATCTTGTGAGGTCATAACTTTGATTGAAGTCTATATATGTGTGGAAGTTTGGTAGGAATCTTTGTTTATCCTTCATGACTCCATGTTTTGAACACCGTTTTGGAAGTAATATGCTTGTGTGGTAGGATTTTGATGATAGGCTATAATCTCGTGTTTTAGTCGCTTGTTACACTCAAATTTATGGCACTTTAATAGAGTTTGTGCTATAATAGATAATGTTATACACTACTTGTGTATTTTATGCCTTGTAGGAGAATTCCAAGCTATGAAGATGTTAAGGAATGAATTTGATTTATTTGGAGATTTGAATTCTGAGTAAAATCCAAAGGGAGTAAGTCGGGATCGCGTTCGGGGGTCGAGAACAACATCCGGATATCAAAAAGTCAAGAAAAATCCGTACTTAGAGACACACCCACTGCCGCGGCGCGTGATGCGCCACACTAAGCCATTTTTCCTGCAGCCTGTCAGAATCAACTCTCTGGATTTCCCCACTAATGCCCCGTATGACGTGTCTCCCCATGCGGCACGCCTATGCATTTTTTACAGAGTATTTTCCAAATTCGCATAGGAAAAAGTGTTTCCGTCCGGGCCCTACCCTACTTAGTATATATATATATATGTAAAAATGTTATTTTATGGACTTTTGACATATCTTAGACCGAAGTAAGCCAAGGAAAAGGTGGAGAAGCAAAATCTCCAGGATTGCCTCATTCAATCCTCACTCAAGACAAGGGTTTTGATTATTTTATGTTTTCCTTTAACTTAAACATTGTTATGATGAATTACTCCAAATATCCATGGAGTAGTTCTCTTTAGGCTTTGATGGATTTGGTATATTGATACTTGTTTGTGGATTATTAATTCTAGTTTTATGTATTGAATCGTTATGGATTTTTTAATTGTTGCATCTATATTAACTTGTTAATGTAATCGAGAGAGGTATAACTGTGATATTTGTGCATTATATTTTGTTGGTTGAAGTCATTAATTCTTCTATGTAATCAGAAGAGGCTAGTTGAATTTTTGATTAAACTCAGTTAGGACGATAATCGAGAGAGGTTCTCCTAAAAACCAATCCACTACGAATTCTTGCATATCTTTATGTGCTTAAAATTGATTTATCTCGTGAGGTTGAGACTTAATCAAGAGAGAAGTTTCTACTAATCAATTGAATTAATAACCAAATGAATTTGAGAGACTCACTTGAACATTAGAAGTGAATTATCTAGAGTTAAATCCCAAACATTTGTCTTGCACCTATCCTATCAACCCTATCTTCTCCGAATTGATATCTTCCTTTATTTATTACTTGCATCGATTGTCATTAGCCAATAGTTTAGACTCTTATTTAGTTTTAATTTAATCACTTAAACCTCAATTGTCGGTCATCTTGGATAACACTTTAGTTGCAAACCACGATAATACTGTTTAACTCCAATCCCTGTGGATACAATCATTTTCTATACTATATTCGACTAGTGAGCATAATTTTCTATTGTGCTTTTAGCTCGTCAAATTTTGGCGCAGTTGCTGGGGATTGACAATCAGTAGTGTTCGAAATAGTTTGTAGTGCTAATTCAGGAATTTTTCTTTTTAATTTTATTTTAGTTTAACTTTTTACGTTTGGATGTTCTTTGACTGTGAACATGCTACATGTTAGATTGGTGCATGACTTGATTTTCTGGGAAGGAAGTGCAACCATACAAACCAGAAATCGAGAAACATTTGCGACAGTTGAGCAATGAAAGAAATCTTCCTAAGAATATAGAGAAGGTTGGGCAATCCTCAACCAAAGAAAATATGGCGGGAGATGATGATAATTTTGATTTGGCTGCGAGAGAGGCAACCCAAATTAGAGAGAAAGCTGCAAGAGATGCTGAAGAAGCAGCACTCAGAGATGCACAAATTTCTTATGAGGAGGAGAGAACTCGAAGAATATCTCAGAATCAGCCTTTGATTCCAGATCAGTTCGTAAACATAGCTCCAGGGCAAGGGAAACCACTTGGTGATTATGCTGGACCGGTCTACAACCAAGGCTTATCTAGTGTGAGACCACTCCAGTTGCATCCAAAAATTTTGAGTTAAAGAAAGGGTTGCTCCAAACCGTCCAAACTAGTGTGTCTTCAGAGGAAAGGTGAACGAAGATCCAAATAATTATATGATGTACTTCGAGGAGATCATGAACACCTTTCAATATAATGGTGTGTCGCAAGATGCAGTTTATTTAAGGGCATTCCTTTTCACTCTCAAGATGATGCAAAACACTAGCTCGAAGCTTTCCCCAGGGATCGATTAGAACATGGGGGGAGATGACTAGAAAATTTCTTGCTAAATATTTCTCCTCAACTACAACGGGCAAGTTTAGAAGAGCGATCCATAACTTTTGTCAAAATGAGACTGAAGTGGTGTTTGAAGACTGGAAGAGATTTAAGGAGATAGTCAGAAAGTGTCAACATAGCCTCTGGATGCAACTCCAGGACTTTTGGGATGGATTGACACTGACCTCACGAAGAACATTTAGTAATGTAGCTGGAGATCTATTGATGAAAAAGACTCCATAGGGGATAGTCAGTATTCTATGAGTTGTATTAAGATGCAAATTAGTGGCCCTCGGAGATTGCTGAAAGAAGAAGATGAACTAGTGTTCATGAGGTTGATGCTAACACATCTGTGCAGGTACAACTTGATGCCATGCAAAAGGAAATAAGGAAGCTGGCCTTAGCTTTAATGCATAATGAGCCTCATAAAAAATGTGACATATGTGGAAGAGGACACCCTACTCATGATTGTCAGGCATCAATGTAATAAGTTAATGCTGTGGGTAATTACAACTTCAATGCAATGGGTTATAAGCACCCTAGTTTTTCATGGAGTTCACCTAGGGGCACAACAAATGCATGTCAACAAAATAATTCCAGATTTCAAAGAGCTCCTGGTTTTGTAAATCAACCGAGACCGAAGTTTCAACCTCAACAACTAGTTCAATCTGGGTTAGAAGATCTTATTAAGTCATTTATTGTCAAGACTGAGGAAAGATTAGAGGCTCATGCGGCAGCTATCAAAGAACTTGGGACATATTTGCATAACTTGGAGAGACAAGTAGGACAAATTGCAACTATATTATCTGATAGTATCCCAGGTACTATGCCAGCTGATACTGAAAAAAATCCCAAAGAAACGATAAATGTTGTGACCTTGAGAAATGGACAAGTGTTGAAAGATCCCACTCCAATTCACAAAGAACTTGCGGCTGAAAAAGAAAGCGAGAAGGAGCTGAAAATTGAAGATGATAAAAAGACTAAGAAGAAGAAAGGTAATAAGGGAGCTGAGAAAAAGAAAAAAGAGGAAGCTTCAAGAAGGGAGGATCCTAATGATGTGAGAAAGCACATGCCTGCTCTACCTTTTCCCCAAAAGCTTTATAGAGAAAAGCTGGACAAGCAGTTTTGAGAAATTTTTAGATATGCTGAGACAGGATAACGTAAATTTGCCATTCACTAAGTTCTATCACAAATGCAAGATTATGCAAAGTTCTTGAAATATATCCTTACAAAGAAGAGAAATATAGAAGAGACCTCAGTGGTCAAACTTACAGAGCATTGCAGTACAATCTTGCAAAACAAACTCCCACAAAAGTGTGGAGATCCAGGGATTTTTACAATACCTTGCTCTTTAGGCATTATTAACTTTGATAAATCTTTATGTGATTCTGGTGCCTCAATTAATATACCTCCATTGTCTTTTTACATGAAACCGGAGAAGGAGATTGGAGAGATAAGGTTGGTGCTGCTATCTTTGCAACTGACAGACCAAATGACTATAACACCCGAAGGGATAGTAGAAGATGTTTGGGTGTGGGTGGATATGTTTTTATTTTCTGTAGATTTCATAGTGGTGAATATGGAGGAGAACAAGGAGGTCCCCTTCATCCTAGGAAAACTATTTTTAGCAACGAGTAGAGCTATATTGGATATACATGATAGGAAACTCATGCTTAGAGTGTGTGAGAATACGGTGAGTTTTGAGATGAATGTTGCAACTGGAGTGAAAAAGGAGAAGCCAGATACAAGTGTTGAATGGAAGGTGAAGAGATCGAAGGAGAAGGTTCCAGTGATTGAGAAAGATAAATGGGGGGTGTACCAAAAGAAAGCCGAGAAAAAGCTGTCTGCATGGATGTGTGCATTGGTTCGGGCGCCTGGAATGGAGCCCGACTTTGATTCAGACCCCGACTAGATATTCAATGAAGTTTATTTACCTTATGCTTTTCAATTGTGTGTCATGGGGAAATGAAATAAGTTATAGTGTGGGATAGGGGATATATTTGTATGTGTATGTGTTAGTTTAGCTTTTGTTTTAGTAGTCAGAAATAAAAAAAAATGAATAGACCATAAAAATTTTAAAAGTTTCAACTTTGCCCAACGATGGATATCATTCGACGGGTTCCTTGAAGGATAAAAGTCGAATGAAAACTAAAAAACAGTTTTTCTTTTGTAGTTAGTGTAATAATCCCCCCTTGGTTTTTCTTTGTACTGCGGTTCCTTTCCACAGGTTTTGTTTGAATCGGGTGTAGTTAGTTTTTATTTTTGTAGTAGTAGAAAACCTTGTGCTATGATTTAAATTGAGGCAATATCTCTTGAATTTGTTAGGCCTTGATAATAGTGAATGCTTTAGTTGTGACGCTTAGGCTCAACTTTTTACTCTTGCGTAAGTACCTTAAACTGTATGATTTTAACTTTGCTTAACTGCTTTGACTAGAGTGTCGTGACAATCCAATCTTGAGTGAGTTATGTGCCATGTGTGTGTGAGGGTTTTGTGTTATTCTATGTATTGCATTTGATGTCTAGAACTTCTCCCGTGTGTTTGCAAAGAAAAATAATAGTTTTGTTCAGTCTTGGAAGTGATTGACGAGCAAAAAACCGGCTTATAAACTTAGGCTCGCTAGTCGAATATAGTATAGAAAATATCGTATCTTAGAGGGATTGGATTTAAATAGTGTTTTCGTAGCTTCTAGTTTAATTGCTATCCAAGATGATCAACAATTTAAAGTTGTGTGATTTTAAAACTAAAATTAACTAAAAGTCTAAACTATTGGCCAATGAGAGATGCAACAAGATTAAGCAAAGAAGATATCAAAGGGAGGAAATAGGGGTTGATTGGATAAGTGTAAGATACTTGTTCGGGAATTAACTTTAGTTGATTCACTTCTAAGGTTCAAGTGAGTCTCTCTAATTCACTCAATTATAGTTAAACTTTAAGTAGAAACTCCTCTCTCGATTAAGTCTCAACCTCGCGATACTAAGTTAAGCTCGATGAAAATATGCAGGAATTTGCAGTGGAATAGTCTTCAGGAGAACCTCTTTCGATTATCCTCCTAACTATGTCTAAACAATAATTCAACTAGCCTTTTTCAATTACTAAGAAGAATCAACGAATTCAACCAACAAGATAATGAAAAATATCACAAATTATGCCTCTTTTGATTGCATAAACATGTGAATATATATGCAACAATTAAAATACCCAAAACGATTCAATTCATAAAACTAGAGTTAATATCCACAAACAATCCTTAAGGAATAATTACTCCATGGATATGGAGAAATTCATTACAATTAAGTTTAAGTCAAAGAAAAATATAAAACATCCAAACCCTTGTCTTGAGTGAGGATGAATGGTGAAATACTTGTGCTCTTGCTTCTCCCTCTTCTCCTTAGCTTCCTTAGGTGTAAATTATGTCAAACGTCCCCAAAATACCGTTTTTCGATGTATATACCAAGTAGGGTCGGGCTCAAACAAATACACCTTCTCTTACGCGCAAAAGAACACTTTTCCCGAACATAACATGCGCGGCCGCACACCTGGAAGTGTGCTCGCGCACTTGGTCGCACATTTTTCACCCTGTTCTTCCTCCAGTGCGTGCCCAATGCATGATTAGTGCGCGGCCGCTCACATGGGTGGCGTTATCTTTGGTATTTGGAAAACGTACAACAAAAAAGTTGTAGCCCTTTTAAATATCTTTCCAATGTTATATTATGGAGCCCAAACAGAGTTTCGAGCGAAAAGTTATGTGTATTTTACTAGACAATACGCAATATGCCTGCTCAATTCATCGTTTCATTGCACTATCATCTGTTGATCCCCAAACACGATCCCAACATAATCCTTGGGCTTTTACACAGACTTCAAAGCTCCAAAATATCTTGAATTGATTCCATAATATCTACATATCTCGGTACCACTCCTACAAAGCATAATACACATAATTAGTGCAATACACTAGCGATTAAAGCTCCAACTCAATTAAAGTGCAGTAAATTAGAGTGCAATAAGCGACTAAAATACAAGATTATAGCCTACCATCAGTGATATAGGCAATTCTTTGTTGAGCTAGTTATATGCTATTACCCACCTAATTGTTATATATCATAGTTAACCCCGTTGAGTCTGTAATCTTGTTTCTTTGGCAACCACATTACAAGTTGTACCCATTTATTTGAATTGACCAAATGTTTTTTGTAACAACCCAGTTGGTCATTTTATGAATTTACGCCCCGATCCCCCATTTACCATTTCTCCCATATCTATTTAAGTTATTGGAACCAGTCGGTTCGTTGAGTGAGTCGGGGTGATTTTGGACACATAGTCCGTAAAGGTGGATCTTAGCTTCAGAAATCTGGTCGTAGCTAGAGCTTTGTGAAGATGGATCCGGAATGGGATTCCTTCAACTCCGTTAGCTCCGTTGGGTGATTTCGGGGTTAGGAGCGTACTTGGAATGTGTTTTCGAGGTCGGTTGTGGATTTAGGCTTGAATTGGCGAAAGTTAGAAATTTGGCGAATTCAGCCGATAGGTGAGATTTTGATATCGGACTCGAAATGGATTTACGGAAGAGACAGGAGGTCCACAATGTCGTTTATGACCTGTGTGCAAAATTTGAGGTCATTCGGATGAGTTTAGACGTGTTTTGGTGTCGGATGTGAATTCTAGAATTTTCTTAAGTTCCTAGGCTTGAATCTATGCATAATCGATGTTTTTTTGTTATAAAACGTGTTTTTAAGGATCGACCTAGTTCCAATAAGGTATTACGGTCGGTTGGTGGTTTTGGTTGAGGTCCCGGGGCCCTCGGGGTTATTTCAGATGCTTAACGGGAGAATTTGGAACTTATCAAATTGCTGAACCAGGCTTTCTTCTGGTGTTTCACACCTACGAAGGTTTTCCCGCAAGTGCGGACACGAAGGCGCAATAGGGCTGGTTGCAGGTGCGATGGTGAAGGGGTTGACCAGTGGTCGCAGGTGGGACCTAGGTTCCGCAGGTGCGGAACCGCAGGCGCGACCAAATGACCGCAGGTGCGGCCCCAGTGGACTTAAGTGAATTCCGCACCTGCGATGCTTTTTCCGCAGGTGCGGTGATCGGGACCGCAGGTGCGAGATCCCTGTGTGTTATTCCAAAAATCTGAGGGTTCGAATTTCATAAGTCTAAAATCATTTGAGAGCTCGGGAATTGGCGATTTTCAATGGGTTTTGAAGAGAAGGATCGTAGGTAACATTTTCTAATCCTAATTCATTGTTAGACCATTAATCCCCGTTGTTTTCTTTAGTTTAATTAACAAAAATAGGGGAAAACCCATGGGAACTTGATGAAATTTTCCCCAACAAAATTCTGAGAATTTAGGGGGTTTTTGACATCGGATTTCGATGATTCTTGTCGAGTGAGTTTGTGAGCGAATGGGTGTCCAGAAAATATAACTTTTACCCAATTCCGAGACGTGGACTCGAGGGGCATTTTTTTCAAATTCCTAATTTCGCAGATTAACTTCGAATTAATTAGTTATTTTGATTTCTTGAAATGATATTCACATTATGCGGAATAGATTTTGGCCACCCAGAGTTGGATACTCGTGGCAAGAGCGTGATTATTGGCTGATTAGCACACTCGAGGTAAGAGGATTTCTTAATTCTGTGTTGGAGAAATTCCCTTAGGCATTTATAACTGATTCTTGACATAAAAACCCCGTGTACGTGAGGTGACGAGTACGTGCATGGGATATTCTCACTAATTCCATTGTTTCCTTTTATGACATACTTCATCTTCAACTCCTATTAATTCTGTTATTGGTTTAACTGAGTAGTGACTTAAGATTTTTTCAAGTCCAACGATTTTACCTGACTTTCCACTCGGTACTATTATTTGAAATTGGGTTAAGTACATTCCTTTATATTTGCCAACTATTTTCCCAAAACTTTTGAATTACGCTATATCCGATATACATCTCGCATTACATATTTACATTGGGATTACGGGCTATGACCTGAGACTTTCCCTTGCATCGCATTACATATTTACATTGGGACTGCGGGCTATGACCTGAGACTTTCCCTTGCATTGCATTGCATATTTACATTGGGACTGCGGGCAATGACTTGAGACTTTCCCTTGCATTGCATTGCATATTTACATCGGGACTACGAGTCGGGACCTGAGACTTTCCCCTGTTTTGCATTGTACGACTATCTACTAATTTGTATGTTGTACGAAACTGAGATTTATTACTTCTATCTTTCACGGTTCACTTTACTTTCCGTTAATTATCGCTGTTTTACTTAACTGTTAATTATATCTGTTTATTTTTTTGCAAACTCAGTAGAGCCGCAACCTGACCTCGTCACTACTTGACTAGGGTTAGGCTTGGCACTTACTGGGTACCGAATGTGGAGTACTCACGCCCTTCTGCGCATGTTTTTCTCATTTGCAAATCCAGGTACCAGCGCACCGATCTGGAGTCAGTAGAGTAGTAGATATTTGGGAGAATTTGAGGTATTTCTGCAGTGTCCGCAGAGCTTCTGAGTCCCCCTCCTATCTTAGCATAGTTATAGTTTGTATATGAGACTACTCTTTCCTTTCCAGTTTGTATATTGAACCATAGAGTTTATCTTGTGATGCTGGTGACATTCCGGGTTTTGGGAAGTAAAATAACTGTATATGCTGAGCAGCTACGTTATATCTAGTAAATATCTTTTTTGTCTTTATTTTTATTGATTTTGTTGTTTTTCGCAAATTTCTAGGCTTACCTAGTCATAGAGACTAGGTGCCCTCACGACACCTTTCAGAGGGTAAATCGAGTCGTAACAAGTTAGTATCGGTTTATTAGAGTCTCGCAGATGGGTGTAGAGACGTCCATATCTATCTTCGAGAGGCTATGTAACTGTTAAGAACAATCAAATTCTTTGGAATTCCTTATCGTTCTAGTTACAGTCATCAAATTCTTAAACTCTATTCTATTCTTGCTTGCAGATGTTTCGTACCCGCACCGAACGTACTGATGACCAAGCACCCGAGCCCTCAGTCAGAGCCACCAGAGGCAGGGGCCAGGGCAGGGGCGAGCACGCGGTGCAGCCCGAGCACCGGCAAGAGCAGAGGCAGAAGAGCCCCCAGCAGCTACAGTTGGAGGGGCACAGGAGGTCCCTACTATCACTCCTGACCTCGAGGAAACTTTGGCCCAGTTCATGAGTGCTTTCGGTACTCTGTCTCAAGTGGGACTACTTCCGATAGCCCCAGCTACACCCCAGGCCAGGGGAGGGACACAGACTCCCGCAACCCGTACTCCTGAGCAGAGGGTTCATATGCGGCAGGTTCTAGAGTATATCCCCATGCTTCCTGCAGCTCCAGTTCAGCCTGAGGCCAGAGAAACTGTATCTGAGTCTGAGCAGCTCCGTCTTGAGAGGTACAGAAGTACCACCCACCTGATTTCAGCGGATTGGCTTTAGATGACGCTCTGAGTTTTCTTGAAAGGTGTCATCGTATCCTTCGCACCATGGGTATTATGAGGACGAGTGGGGTCTCTTTCACTACTTTCCAGCTGAGAGGAGCAGCTTAACAGTGGTGGCGTGCATTTGAGTTTAGTAGTCCGGACGAGGCAGCCTCACTTACTTGGGCTCAGTTTTCCGAGATGTTTTTGCTTGAGTTTGTTCCTCAGAGTCTCAGGGATGCTTGACGTGTAGAGTTTGAGCAGCTACACCAGGGTACCATGACCATGTCAGAGTATGCAGTCTGACCCAGTGACTTGGCACGACATGCACCAACTTTGGTCTCTACGGTCAGAGAGAGAGTCCGCCATTTTATTGAGGGGCTCCATCCGAACATTCGTACTAGCATGGCCAGAGAGCTGGAGACATATATTACTTACCAGAAAGTCGTGAGCATTGCTAGGAGGATTGAGAGTATGTGGGCCCGGGACAGAGGGGAGAGGGAGGCCAAGAGGTCTCGAGAGACGGGTCATTTTTCAGGAGTTCGTGCACCTGCAGCACACCATGGTAGGGGTTTTGTGAGCCGCCCCATTCATTCACCTCTTCCAGTAGCCAGTGGTATTCCAGCTCCTCCTAGACCTCAGGAGCCTTATTATGCACCACCGGTATCTTAGGTGCCTCCAGCTCGAGGTGCTATCACTGGCCAGTCCAGCAGTCCAGTTCAGAGTCAGCAGCAGCCATTGCGTCCTCAGAGGGGTTGTTTTGGGTGTGTTGACCCTTGACATATGATCAAGGATTGCCCAAGAGCGAGGAGGGGCGCACCACCTCAGACTTATCAGGGTGCACCCCCTCAGATTTATCAGACTCCACGCCTTCCTCCAGGCCCTCCAACTATTCCTCCAGCCCAAGCTGCTACCCAACCACCTCAGATAGCTCGAGGTGGAGGTCGGGGAGGTCGAGATCGCCCTAGAGGGGGAGGCAAGGCCATGTACTATGCTCTTCCGGCCCTGTCCGAGGCCATTGCTTCAGATTCAGTCATTACAGATATTTTTCCCGTTGGTCATAGGGATGCATCAATATTATTTGACCCAGGCTCTACATAATCATATGTGTCTTCCATTTTTGCTTCATATCTGGGGATAGCCCAGGACTCTTTGAGTTCCCCTGTTTATGTTTCTACTCCGGTGGGAGATTCTCTTGTTGTAGACCGCGTATATTGGTCATGTTTTATAACTATCAGTGGTTTTGAGACCAGAGCTGATTTGCTACTACTCAGTATGGCATATTTTTATGTTACATTGGGTATGGACTGACTGTCTCCCTATTGTGCTATTCTTGATTCTCACGCCAAGACCGTGATGCTGGCTATGCTAGGATCTCCGAGGTTAGAGTGGAGACGTTCCTTGGAGTATACTCCCCGCCGAGTCATTTCTTTTCTTAAGGCTCAGCGGATGGTTGGGAAGGCGTGTGATACATATTTGGCTTATGTGAGAGATGTTAGTACTGAGACCCCTACAGTGGAGTCAGTTCTAGTTGTCAGAGACTATTCTGATGTATTTCCAGCTGATCTTCCGAGTATGCCACCTGATAGAGACATTGATTTCGGCATTGACTTGTTGCCAGGCACTCAGTCCATTTCCATTCCTCCTTATCGCATGGCTCCTCCTGATTTGAAAGAGTTGAAGGAGCAGTTGCAAGAGTTGCTTGAGAAGGGATTCATCAGGCTCAGTGTATCACCTTGGGGCGCTCCTGTATTATTTATGAAGAAAAAGGATGGCTCGATGCGTATGTGTATTGACTACAGGCAGGTGAATAAGGTGACAGTGAAGAACAAGTACCCATTGCCTCGCATTGATGATCTATTTGACCAGTTACAGGGTGCTAGAGTGTTCTCTAAGATTGATCTACGTTTGGGTTATTATCAGCTGAAGATTCGGGAACCGGATATCTCAAAGACTGCCTTCAGGACCAGATATGGCCACTATGAGTTCCTTGTTATGTCATTCGGGCTGACCAATGCCCCAACACCCTTCATGCACTTGATGCACAACATATTTTGGCCTTATCTTGATAATTTCATCATTGTGTTCATTGATGACATTCTGGTATATTCTAGGTCCCGGGAGGACATGAGCAGCACTTGAGGACCGTGCTTCAGACATTGAGGGAGAAGAAGTTGTATGCCAAGTTTTCTAAGTGTGAATTTTGGCTTGATTTTGTGGCATTCTTAGGACACGTGGTGTCTTCGGATGGGATCAAGGTAGATCCGAAGAAGGTGGAGGTAGTGCAGAGTTGGCCTAGACCGTCTTCAACTACTGAGATCCGCAGTTCCTCGGGTTGGCTGGGTATTATCGCCGTTTTGTGGAGGGGTTTTCATCCATTTCAGCACCCATGACTAGATTGACCCAAAAGGGTGCACCTTTTATATGGACTAAGGAGTGTGAGGAGAGCTTTCAGAAGCTCAATACAACCCCGACTACAGCTCATGTGTTGGTTTTGCCTACCGGTTTCGGATCCTATACAATTTATTGTGATGCTTCGAGGATTAGCTTGGGAGTGGTGTTGATGCAGGACGGTAGGGTGATTCCCAACGCGTCCAGGCAGTTGAAGGTCCATGGGAACAACTAACATGTTCATTATCTCTAGTTGGCAGCGATTGTTCACGCCCTGAAGATATGGCGTCATTATTTATATGGAGGTCCCTGTGAGATATTCACGGACCGCCGGAGTTTGCAGCACATATTCAGGCAGAAAGATCTAAATTTGCACCAGCGTAGGTGGTTAGAGTTTCTAAAGGACTATGACATCACTATATTATACCACCTCGGGAAGGCCAATGTGGTGGCCGACGCCTTCAGTCGCCAGGCCGAGAGTTTGGGGAGTTTGACATACCTTCATGCAGCTGAGAGGCCTCTAGCCTTAGATGTTCAGTCGTTAGCCAGTCAGTTCGTGGGATTGGATCGTTCTGAGCCTTCTCGGATATTAGCTTGTGTGGTGGCTTGATGTTCCCTTCATGACCGTATCAGAGAGAGCCAGTATGATGATCCACACCTTTGGTTCTTTAGGATAGAGTCCGGCGGGGTGATGCCAAAGATGTGACTATAGGAGAGGATGGGGTGATGAGGATGCATGGCCGTATCTGTGTGCCCACTGTAGATGGGCTTGGGAGTTGATTCTTGAGGAGGCCCATAGTTCGCGGTATTTCATCCATCCGGGTACCACGAAGATGTACCAGGATCTGAGACAACACTATTGGTGGCGAAGGATGAAGAAGGATGTAACAGAGTTTGTAGCCAAGTGTCTCAACTGTCAACATGTCAAATGTGAGCATCAGAGATCGGGAGGGTTACTTCAGCAAATTGAGTTTCCAGAGTGGAAGTGGGAGCTGATCACCATGGACTTTGTGGTTGGACTTCCTCGAACTTTGAGGAAGCATGATGCTATTTAGGTGATTGTGGATCGGCTAACCAAATCAGACCATTTCATTCCGGTACTGACTACATATTCATCGGAGAGGTTGGCTGAGATTTATATCAGAGAGATTGTTCGCCTCCACGGTATTCCAGTATCTATCATTTCAGATAGAGATATACAGTTCATTTCACGGTTCTGGAGAGCCTTTCAATAGGAGTTAGGCACCAGGGTAGAGTTGAGCATATATTTTCACCCTCAGACGGACGGGCAGTCCGAGCGCACGATTCAGATCCTCGAGGATATGCTCTGTGCCTGTGTGATGGATTTTGGAGGGTCATGGGATCGATTCTTGCCTCTGGCAGAGTTGCTTACAACAACGGCTTCCAGTCTAGCATTCAAATGCTGCCATATGAGGCATTGTATGGTACGCGGTGCAGGTCTCCCGTGGGATGGTTTGAGCCAGGCGAGGCCCGATTGTTGGGTACAGACTTGGTTCAGGATGACCTGGACAAGGTGAAGGCGATTCAGGAGAGACTTCGCACAGCTCAATCCAGGCAGAAGATCTATGCGGATCGGAAGGTTCGGGATTTGGTATTTATGGCTGGTGATCAGGTTTTTCTTCGGGTATCGCCTATGAAGGGAGTCATGAGGTTCGGGAAGAAAGGCAAGCTGAGTCTAAGATTTTTTGGCCCTTTTGAGGTGTTGCGACGTGTGGGGGAGGTTGCTTATGAGCTATCCCTGCCCCCAGCCTAGCAGGGGTTCATCCGGTGTTCCACGTCTCCATGCTCCGGAAGTATCACGGTGACCTGACCCATGTCTTGGATTTAAACTCAGTCCAATTGGACAAGGATCTATCATATCTTAAGAGGGGGAAGATGTAACGACCCGGTCGGTCATTTTAAGAATTTATTACCCGATCCCCTATTTATCGTTTCTCAGATGTCTATTTATGTTATTGGAACCTGTCGGTGCATTGATTGAGGGAATCCGGGGTGATTTTGGACACATAGTCCATAGAGCTGGATCTTAGCTTTAGAAATTTGGCCGTATCCGGAATGGGATTTCGTCGACTCCCTTAGCTCCGTTGGGTGATTTTGGGGTTAGGAGCGTACTCGCAATGTGTTTTCAAGGTCGGTTGTGGATTTAGGCTTGATATGGCGAAAGTTAGAAATTCGGCGAATTCGGCCGATAGGTAAGATTTTCATATCAGACTCAGAATGGATTTCTTGAAGCGACAGTGGGTTCGCAATGTCGTTTAGGACATGTGTACAAAATTTGAGGTCATTCGGATGAGTTAAGACGTGTTTCGGCGTCGGATGTGAATTCTAGAATTTTCCCAAGTGCCTAGGCTTGAATCTATGCATAATCGATATTTTTGTTGTTATGAGACGTGTTTTTAAGGCTCGACCTAGTTCGATAAGGTATTAGGGTTTGTTGGTGATTTTGGTTGAAGTCCCGGGGCCCTCGGGGTTGTTTCGAATGGTTAACGGGAGAATTTGGAACTTATCAAATTGCTGAACCAGGCTTTCTTCTGGTGTTTCGCACATGCAAAGGTTTTCCCGTAGGTGCGGACACGAGGAGCGATAGGGCTGGTCGCAGGTGCGAAGGTGAAGGGGTTGACCAGTGGTCGCAAGTGGGACCTAGGTTCCGCAGGTGCGGAACCGCAGGCGCGACCAAATGACAGCAGGTGCGGCCCCAGTGGACTTAAGTGAATTCCGCACCTGCGATGCTTTTTCCGCAGGTGCGGTGATCGGGACCGCATGTGCGAGATCCCTATGTGTTTATTCCAAAAATCCGAGGGTTCGAATTTGATAAGTCTAAAAGCGTTTGAGAGCTCGGGAATTGGCGATTTTCAGTGGGTTTTGAAGATAAGGATCGTATGTAACATTTTATAATCCTAATTCATTGTAGACCATTAATCCCCGTTGTTTTCTTTAGTTTAATTAACAAAAATGGGGGAAAACCATGGGAACTTGATGGAATTTTCCCCAATCGAAATTCTGAGAATTTAGGGAGTTTTCGACATCGGATTTCGATGATTCTTGTTGAGTGAGTTCGTGAGCGAATGGGTGTCCGGAAAATATAACTCTTACCCGATTCCGAGACGTGGGCCCGAGGGTCGTTTTGGTCAAATTCCTAATTTCACGTATTAGCTTCGAATTAATTTGTTATTTTAATTTCTTGAAACGATATTCACATTATGCAATCGAATTGAATAGATTTGGGCGACCCGGAGTTGGATACTCATGGCAAGAGCGTGATTACTAGCTGATTAGCACACTCCAGGTAAGTGGCTTGCCTAACTCTGTGTTGGGGAAATTCTCTTAAGCATTTATAACTGATTCTTGACATAAAAACCCCGTGTACGTGAGGTTACGAGTACGTGCACAAGATATTCTCACTAATTCCATTGTTTCCTTCTATGACATACTTCATCTTCAATTCCTATTAATTCTGTTATTGGTTTAACTGAGTAGCGACTTAAGATTTTATCAAGTCCAATGGTTTTACCTGATTTTCCACTCGTTACTATTATTTGAAATTGGGTTAAGTACCTTCCTCTATATTTGCCAACTGTTTTCCCAAAACTTTTGAATTACGCTATATCCGATATACATCTCGCATTACATATTTACATTGGGACTGCGGGCTATGACCTGATACTTTCCCTTGCATTGCATTACATATTTACATTGGGACTGCAGGCTATGACCTGAGACTTTACCTTGTATTGCATATTTACATTGGGACTTCGGGCTATGAACTGAGACTTTCCCTTGCATTTCATTGCATATTTACATTGGGAATGCGGGCTGTGACCTGAGACTTTCCCTTGCATTGTAGTGCATATTTACATGGGGACTGCGGGTTATGACCTAAGACTTTTCCTTGCATTGCATTGCATACTTACATTGGGGCTGCGGGCTATGACCTGAGACTTTCCCTTGCATTACATTGCATATTTACATCGGGACTGCGGGCCGGGACATGAGAGTTTCCCCTGTATTGCATTGTACGACTATCTACTGATTTGTATTCTGTACGGAACTGAGATTTATTACTTCGTTATTTCCGGTTGACTTTACTTTTCGTTAGTTATCGCTGTTTTACTTAACTGTTAATTATATCTGTTTATTTTTTTTGCAAACTCAGTAGAGCAGCAACCTGACCTCATCACTACTTGACTGGGGTTAGGCTTGGCATTTACTGGGTACCAAATGTGGAGTACTCACGCACTTCTGCGCTTGTTTTTCTCATGTGCAGATCCAGGTACCAGCGCACCATTCTGGAGTCAGTAGAGTAGCAGATCTTTGGGAGACTTTGAGGTATTTCTGCAACGTCCGCAGAGCTTTTGAGTCCCCCTCCTATCTTAGCATAGTTATAGTTTGAGTCCCCCGTGTTTTGGGAAGTAAAATAACTCTATATGCTGAGCAGCTACGTTATATCTAGTAGATATCTTTTCTGTCTTTATTTTTATTGAATCTGTTGTTTTTCGCAAATTTCTAGGCTTACCTAGTCATAGAGACTAGGTGCCGTCACGATACCTTTCGGAGGGTAAATCGGGTCGTGACATTTTTGAACTTTGTACCTCTCGTGAGCACTTGAATTTGTTATGAACTTTGTAAATATTGAAGTGTGGGGTGGTTGATTTTGCTTTTGAGTGGAACTATTGAAAGAGGAGAATGTGTAAAATAAAGTAAGAGCCACTTGAATTGAATAAGAAAGGAAAGAAAAAAAATAATTGTATGATTGTGAAAAATGATCTTTGATAAGTGGTAACTCTTGATGTTATTGCGCTTTAAAAAATAGGGAGTTGATGTATGTTGATGTTAAGGCGGAGTATGGGTTGACATAAGTGTGGGGTTTGAACATAAAATGTATGTATTAAAATGCTTAGGGAGGTTTACCCACTCTTATATCTAAATGTGTCCTACCCGTCCCGCAGCCTACGTTACAACCATTTAAAGTCCTATTTAATCCTTGACTGAATGAGCTCGAATATTAGAGTAGTTCACTACGGGCAAACTTATGGTTCATCTTTTGTGGCATATGAATGTTGTTATGAGAGTGAGTGAATTTTTTCTATCTTTCTTGATTGTTCTTAAATCTTATTGTGTGTGGAACTACTCTCTATTGTTGTGTGAGGGAACTTGATTAATGAAGGAAAGGTATTTTCATTGGCCTCTATATTAGAGTATGTGAGGGTTTGTGAATAATGCGTGGAGCTTGTGAGTCAAATCTTGAGGCAAGGATGTTACACTATTGTGCTTATTCTATTTTAAATATTCTTGGTGTAATGAGTTAGGAGAGTTACTGAGTAAGGTTTGTCTATATAAAGTGTGGTTTGATTTCTCGAGGACGAGCAATGGTTTAAGTGCGGGGTGTTGATGGTAGGCTATACTCTCGTGTTTTAGTCGCTTGTTACACTCGAATTTACTGCACTTTAATAGAGTTTGTACTTTAATCGAGAGTGTTGTACACTAATTGGGTATTTTATACCTTGTAGGAGGATTCCGAGCTATGAAGATGTTGTGGAATGAATTTGAATGATTTGGAGCTATGAAGTCTGAGTAAAAGTCCAAGAGAGTAAGCCAGGATCGCGTTCGGGGGTCGAGAACAACATTTGGATATCAAAATGTCAAGAAACATCTGTACTCAAAGAAACCCCCACTGTTGCGGCGTGTGGGGCGCCGACTAAGCCATTTTTCTTGCAGCCTGTCATAGTCAACTCTCTGTATTTTCCCACTATTGCCCTGCATGGCGCGTCGCCCATGCAGCGCCTGTGCATATTTTACAGAGTATTTTCCAAATTTACGTAGGAAAAGGTGTTTCCGTTCCAGCCCGACCCTACTTAGTATAAATACATGTAAAAATGCTATTTTATGGACTTTTGACACATCTTATACCGAAGTAAACCAAGGAGGAGGTGGAGAAGCAAAAGCTCAAGGATTTCATCATTCAATCCTCACTCAAGACAGGGGTATAGATTGTTTTATGTTTTCCTTAACCTAAACATTGTTATGATGAATTATTCCATATCCCTGGAGTAGTTCTCTTTAGGGTTTTATGGATTTGGTGTATGGATACGTGTTTGTGGATAATTAACTCTAGTTTTAAATATTGAATCTTTTTGCATGTTTTAATCATTGCATGTATATTCACTTTTTAATGTAATTGAGAGAGGTATAACTTCTGATATTTGTGCATATATTTTGTTGGTTGAAGTCATTAATTCTTCTATGTAATCGGTTGAGGCTAGTTGAATTGTTGATTAAACTTAGTTAGGAGGATAATCAAGAGAGGTTCTCCTAAAGACCAATCCACTACGAATTCTTACATATATTTAGGTGCTTAAAATTGATTCATCTCTTGAGGTTGAGACTTAATCGATAGAGGAGTTTCTACTAATCAATTTAACTAATAACCAAGTGAATTCAAGTGACTCACTTGAACATTAGAAGTGAATTATCTAGGGTTAAATCCCAAACATTTGTCTTGCACCTATCCTATCAACCCTATCTTCTCCTAATAATATTTTCCTTTGCTTATTACTTGCATCGATTGTCATTAGCTAATAGTTTGGACTCTTAGTTAATGTTAATTTAATCACGTAAACCTCAATTTTTGGTCACCTTGGATAGCAATTTAGCTACAAACTACGATAACATTTTTTAATTCCAATCCCCATGGTACGATAATTTTCTCTACAATATTCGACTAGCGTGCATAATTTTGTTTTGTGTTTTTAGCTCGTCAAATGCCATAGTAGTTGGTTTGCACTGAAAGAGAATCATTGGCATTCAAACCTGTAGGGAAGAAGGAGCTTTTTGTGGTTAGGGGTATTTGGGTGTAGAGTTTAACTTTAGGTTGGGCTGCTCTCCCTGCACAAGCATTGCTGTAGGCCTTGAGACCCTTGGGAACTTTGAAGTGTTAGAGGTTCAAAGAGGGCATCGACCTTGTGTAGGATTCTCCCCTTAGCCCTTAATTCATTGACACTCATTACTCTCTTTAGATTTTGTGCTTAATGACAACAAAATGTGTTCAGTGTGGATCATTTACTATACATAACCTCCACATTAGTATGACTTTTCTTAGTATATAAATAATGCCAGTGATCTTTACTTTTATCCTTTTCTTGTGAATATCATATATAGTTATGTATATAGTACTGTAATTCTAATGACCTTCTCTTTTTTTGGACATGTACAATGATTTGTGCATGCTGAGTTCTATAGGAACTCAGGCCCAAGTCCATCCCTGCTATGATCCAATAGTCTGCCATCACTCGTCCCTGTTACTGGCTGGCCAGCCTTTTAAGGCCCAAACCTCCCAGAGTCACTTATTTCCCTTCGCTTTCTTATTTACTTTTTTTCTTTATTCTCTCGGTGCACTATGTCGTCACTCTTTGCTGTGTTTCCTGTTGTTTTAGCTCATATGTACATGACAATTATATATTAGATTGAATGCTTTATTTTATCTTTGAACTCACATAAAATAACTTAGGAAAGCCTTAAAGAATCTAGGATTAAAAGAAGCATTAGTTAGAAACTTACTTTAAATCCACTAATCTTAAGATAATATTACTTTATTATGCTTTTCTAACTCTTCTCTTAAAGATTTTTGAAGACCAAAGGCTTAACGAAGTTGGCATTCCCTCTTCCAAAAGGATTAACTAGAACTAAGTGGCATGTTTGATTTTTCTCAAAGGGACTCGGCTATTTCGAAAAGATTAAAGTGTTGTTGTCCTAAAACAAACGCATTCGAATAGATTTCTATTTTAAAACCAAGGTAAATCTTGGGATCATCTTCATAGTACTTTCACCTCATTAGAATAATATTGTCATGACCCGGATATCCTACCCTTGGGATCGTGATGGCCCCTAATATTTTACATGCTAGGCAAGCCAACGTTAGAACACTTTATCCATTTTTAACAATTCAAATTAAATAACAATAAATAAGCCGAAATAACTGAAATAAATTCTGAAGTGAGGTGCGAAAAAACATAACAACTGAAATATCTATTACAACCCAAAATTTGGTGTCACAAGTGCAGGAGCTACTAGAATACTACAGATAAAGGTATGAATAAAAGTAAAGCTATCTGAAGAAAAATACACAACTAAGATAAAGGAGGAAGGGACTTCAGGGCTGCGAATGTCGAGCAGCTGTACCTCAAGTCTCCACACTGATAGTCAACCCGAGCAATCTACTGACCACCATTGGGACCAACTCCAAAATCTGCACAAGAAGTGCAGAGTGTAGTATGAATACAACCGACCCCATGCACTCTATAAGTGCCAAGCCTAACCTCGACGAAGTAGTGACGAGGCTAAGGCCGGCCACCTACAATAATCTGTATGCAGTATAAAATAATGGCGGGAAAGGAACATACGGAAAAGAAATAAGGAAGTTAACTCATTAAATAACTCAAATCTCGAAGAAAAAAGTAAATGCCAGAAATACCAATCCTTAGAGTCTCGTAAAAAGTACCGAAGCCTACACAACACAATAAGGAATAGAAACACATAAATTGTTGCGGGACGCAAACCGATCCCACCATACAACACTATACTCCCTTATTGTACCATATAAATATCAATAACGATAAGTAAATATATATGTTGCGGCGCGCAACCCGATCCCACCATATAGTCAGAATCAATATCGTAATCACCGTTATTTCACCAAATCAATCCACCGTTATTTCACCTGTTGCAACGCGCAACCCGATCCCACCATATTAATATAAAGTCACCCTTATTTCACCATATTAATCCACCTTATTCCACCTATTGCGGTGTGCAACCCTGTCCCACCATATCAATATAAATAAATCAATGAGTGCAATCAATTTAATAACTCGAATAAAAAGAATCTCTATGATTAACTAATATGAAACAGAACCAGAAAGGAAGTCTCGTGCCAAATTGGGAATTCACTATAATTAAGAAGTAAGACAAGTCAAGTAAATTGCAATTAAAGGGTGCAAGTAAGTCAATTAAGGCAAGTAACAGTTGATCATGGAAGCATGGGAGAATCTAACATTTTTAGCAGTAGAATAATAATTGACAAGTAACAAGTAAAGGCAGGGGAAGCATTTAAAGCATGTAATAGTTAAGACATGGAATGAAACAATTAATGAAAGATGGGAAGCTGGGAAACAATTATTTTGGCGGCATATATACACTCGTCACCTCGCATATATGCCACTACACATGAATTTGACATAGCACATAGCTCAATCGGGTGACCTCTCTATTGCACTCGAACTAAAGGATAACTCTTAGACCTCAAATGTTGGACCTACCGGGCTAGAATAGCCACTGGATCCTTCCCTTAAGTCAAATCCTTATCCAATTAGGCTGAGCTGAAATCTAACATATGGGATAGATCACCGTGATACTTTCGGAGCATGTACACATGGAACACCTGATCGACTGTTGATTAACTGGGTGGCAATGCGAGCTTGTATGCTACCTCTCTTACTCTCTGAAGAATATCAAAGCGTATGATATACCTAGGGATCAAATTTTCTTTCTTTTCGAGCCTCATCACACCCTTCATGGGTGAAACCCGTAGCAACACCCTCTCACAGACCATGAATGCAACATCACGAACTCTGCGGTCGGTATAGCTCTTCTGCGTAGACTGAGTGGTGCGAAGTTGACCTTGAATAATCTTGACCTTATCCAAGGTATCTTGTACCAAATCTGTACCCAACAACCGAGCCTCTCCCGACTCGAACCATCTAACTGGCAAAAGGTACCTCCTCTCGTATAATGCCTCAAAGGGGGCTATCTGAATGCTTGACTGGTAGCTGTTGTTGTAGGACAACTCCGCAAGTGGAAAGAACTTGTTTCAAGAGGCTCCGAAATCCATAACACAAGCCGGAAGCATATCCTCCAATATCTGAATAGTGTGCTTGGACTGTTGGTTCATCTGGGGATGAAATGTTGTGCTCCACTCAACTTGCGTGCCTAACTCACGCTGTACGACCCTCCAGAAGTGTGAGGTGAAATGCGTACATTGATATAAAATGATAGACACGGGCACATCGTGAAGGCGGACCATCTCGCGGATGTAGATCTTAGCTAACCGCTCTGAAGAATAGGTAACTGCCACTGAAATGAAATGTGTCGACTTAGTCATCCTGTCCACAATGACCCATACCGCGTCGAACTTCCTCCGAGTCCAACAACAAAATCTATAGTGATAGGCTCCCACTTCAACTCAGGAATCTCTAACTTCTGAACCAAACCACTAGGCCTCTGATGCACGTACTTAACTTGCTGACAATTTAGAGCACCGAGCAACATATGAAACTATATCCTTCTTCATCCTCCTCCACCAGTAATGCTGCCACAAGTCTTGATACATCTTGGCGGCACCCGGATGAATAAGATACCAGGAACTGTGGGCCTCCTCAATAATCAACCCATGAAGCCTATCCACATTGGTCACTCGAATACGACCCTGCATCCTCAAAACGCCGTCATATACAACCGTAACTTGCTTGGCACCACCATGCCGCACTATGTCCTTAAAAACAAGCAAATGAGGATCATTATACTGGCGCTCTCTGATGTGCTCATTCAAGGAAGATCGAGAAACTGTGCAAGCTAAAACACGACTAGGCTCTGAAACATCTAACCTCATTAACTGATTGGCCAACGCTTGAAATCTGTAGCAAGTGTCCTATCACCAACTGGAATATACGCAATGTTGCCCATACTCACAACCTTTCTACTCAAGGCATCGGCCACTACATTGGCATTCTCAGGATGATACAAAATGGTGATATCATAGTCTTTCAACAGCTCCAACCATCTCATATGCCATAAATTGAGATCCTTTTGTTTCAACAAATACTGCAGACTCCAATGATTCGTGAATACCTCACACAACACGTATGCAATCACCCTGCCATCCTGCATTAACACTGTACCTAGTTCCAATACGAGATGCATCACAGTACACCATGTAAGACCCTGAACTGGTGGGTAACACCAACACTGGCGCCGTAGTCAAAGAAGTCTTGAGCTTAGGAAAGCTCAAATAACACTCGTCCGACCATCTAATCGGGGCACCCTTCTGGGTGAATCTGGTCAATGGGGCTGCTATAGATGAAAACCCTCCACGAACCGGTGATAATAACCTGCCAAACCTAGGAAGCTCCGGATCTCTATAGCTGAAGTATGTCTAGGCCAGTTCTGAACTGCCTCAATATTCTTTGGATCCACCTTTATGCTCTTTGCAGATACAACATGTCCCAAAAGGTGTCTGAGTCTAACAAAAACTCACACTTTGAAAACTTGGCATATAACTTGCCATCCCTCAGAGTCTGAAGTAGAATCCGAAGATGATACTCTTGTTCCTCTTGACTGTGGGAGTAGATCAAGATATCATCAATGAATCCAATCACAAATGAATCCAAGTAGGGCTTGAACACCCAGTTCATCAAGTCCATGAATGTTGCTGGGGAATTTGTCTACCCAAATGACATCACTAGGAACTCATAATGCCCATACCGATTCCAAAAATCCATATTAGGGACATCGGATGATCCTCAACTGATGGTATCCATACCTCAAATCAATATTTGAAAACACTTTGGCACCCTGAAGATGATCAAATAAGTCATCAATCCTCAACACGAATACTTGTTCTTGATAGTGACTTTGTTCAACTGCCGATAGTCTATACACATTCTCATCGACCCATCTTTCCTCTTCACAAACAACACATGCGCACCCTAGGGCGAGGCACTAGGTTTAATGAAGCCCTTATCAAGAAAATCTTGCAAATGCCCCTTCAACTCCTTCAACTCTGGCGGGGCCATACAACATGACATAATAGAAATGGGTTGAGTGTCCGGAGCTAAAAGAATATTGAAATCAATATCCCTGTCAGGTGGTATCCCTTGCAGTTCTACGGGAAACACCTCTAGAAACTCACGAACAACTGGTACTGAATCCATGGATGGAACCTCCGCACTAGAATCACAGACATAAGAGAAATAGGCTAGACACCCCTTCTCGACCATACTTCGAGCCTTTATATAAGAAATAACTCTGCTGGTATAGTGGCCAGGAGTCGCCCTCCACTCTTACTGAGGCAACCCCAGCATGGATAAGGTCACCGTCTTGGCATGACAGTCTAATATATCATGAGAAGGTGACAACCAATCCATACCCAAGATGACATCAAAATCTACCATATCAAGAAGTAGAAGGTCTACACGTCTCAAGGCTCCCAATAGTAACTATCCACGAGCAATAGACACGATCTACAACAATAGAATCTCTCCCAGGCATGGACATATACACATGAGCACTCAAAGAATCACGGGGCACAACCAGATGTACAGCAAAATAGGATGACACATAGGTGTAAGTAGATACCAGCTCAAATAGAACTAAATCATCTCTACAGCAAAAGGTCTCAATACCTGTGATAACGACATTAGATGACTCGGCCTTAGGCCTAGCTAGGAAAGCATAACATCAGGGCTGGGCCCTACCACTCTGAACTACATCTATGGGACAACCTCTAGCTGGCTAGCCTCCACCTCTAACGGTCTGGCCTCCCCCTCTAACGGCCTGACCTCCCCCTCTAACGGCCTGACCCCCACCTCTAGCTACCTGGCCATTGCCCCTAGCTGGCTGAGCAGGCGGTGGAGCAGCCGATTTCGAATCTATGGCATGAGAACTCTACTGTGGCATGCCGCCCAATAATCTCAGACATAACATCTGGATGTTCCCAAAACCACCACACTCAAAACACCCATCCTACTACTATGGCTACTGAAAGTGAAGCTGACTCAAAAGGGGTGGATAACCACGATGATAGCTCTGAATCAGAGGCATACTTATAGGAGCTGATGGTGCACTATAGGCTGGCTACCTAGAATAAGGCACATAAGGACCACGACCCCCAGAAGCACTATGAGATGTCTGAAGCGCTGGATAAAATGACCTAGGAGAATTGACTCTACCAAAAGCACCCCCGCCTCCAGATGAGGCACCCCTGAAACTACAAAAATGACGGGGCCTCTTATCGGATACCGACCCCCTCTCCTGAGCATGAACCAACTCGATCCATTTGGCAATATCAACGGCTGTCTGGAAGGAATTGTCACTCCTTGTCTCCTTGTTCATCTGAAGCCTGAGAGTGTAAGTGAGCCCATCTATATATCTTCTCACTCTCTCCTTCTCAGTAGGAAGCAAGATAGTGGAATGGCGAGCTAAGTTCACAAATCGAGTCTCGTATTGGGTGAGAGTCATACCACCCTGCTGAAGTCACTCAAACTGCCTGCGATACTCTTCTCTTAGAGTGACATGGATGAAATTATCTTGAAATAGCTGTGAGAATTGATCCCAAGTAAGTGCAGGCAACCTAGCTGGTCTAGTCAACATATAATCTCTCCACAATCTTTGGACAGAACCATTCATATGAAATGCGAGAAAATAGACCCTATTGTTCTCAACCATACCCATGTTCCGCAGCATTTCGTGGCAACGATCCAAAAAATTACGTGGGTACTCAGGAGGTGCGCCACTAAAATGAACATGAAAGAGCTTGGTGAACTTATCCAACATCAACATAGCCTTAGAAGGCAAATCGGGCCTATCTCCGGCCTGTGCTGCAATAACTGACCGAACTACCCAACCGGTGGGGCTGCTGGAGTCTGAAACTAGGGAGCCACCTATTCCCAGATATGAGTAGCGGGAGTCTGTGCTCCTCCCCTAGCCTGAGGGACGACTGGTGCCATGGAAAAGGTACCGGTTTGGGCCACACTCTCCATAAAGCCCACCAAAAGGACTAGAGCGTCGTAAAGCACATCCAGAACCTGAGCTAGTCCCATATGTACAGCCTGGGCTGGAACCTACGCATCAAAATCTACCTGAGGATCCACTACTGGTGCTGCTGCTTGAGCTCTAGGCTGAGCTTTACCTCTGCCTCTGCCTCTGTCTCTGGCACGACCTCAGCCTCGACCTCTTCCCCTAGTCGTAGTTGCCAGGGCTCCGGCTCCTATCCGGCAGTAGATTCAATGCATGTTCTCTCCATCTGCGAGAGAAAAAAAATAGAAAGGTTCAATCATCAATGATAGAATAAAATCACACGATAGAATAAGAAGGAAGTGACATTTTCCCCAAATTCCATAGCCTTTGGAAGATAAGTACATATGCCTCTATTCCAATCCTCCAGACTTCACTAAGCTTGCCCGTGACTCGTGAGACCTAGGCAACCTAGTGCTTTGACACAAACTTGTCATGACCCAAAAATCCCACCATCGGGACCGTAATGGCGCCTAACATTTCACTTGCTAGGCAAGCCAACGTTAGAGAAGTTTATCCATTTTTAACAGTTCAAATTAAATAACAATAAAGAAACAAAAAAACTTGAAATAAATTCTGAAGTATGGTGCGGAAAAACATAACAACTGAAATATCTAAGACAACCCCGAATATGGTGTCACAAGTGCATGAGCTACTATAATACTATATATAAAGGTCTGAATAAAAGTAAAGTTGTCTAAAATAAAAATACATAACTAAGATAAAGGAGGAGGGGACTTCAGGGCTGTGAACATTGAGCAGCTGTACCTCAAGTCTCCACACTAATAGTCAACCTGGGCAATCTACTGACCGGTGCTGGGACAGATTCAAAAATCTGCACAAGAAGTGCGGAGTGTAGTATGAGTACATCCGACCCCATGTACTTTGTAAGTGCCAAGCCTCACCTCGACGGAGTAGTGATGAGGCTAAGGCGGGCCACTTATAATAACCTGTACGCAGTATAAAATAATGACAGGAAAGGAAATCGCAGTAATGAAATAAGGTAGTTAACTCATGAAAATAACTTAATTCTCAAACTAAACCAGTAAATGCCAGAAATACCAATCCTTAGAGTTTCGTATGAAAGTACCGAAGCCAACACAACACAATAAGGAATAGAAACACATAAACTGTTGCGGCACGCAAACCGATCCCACCATACAACACTACTCCCTTATTCTACCATATAAATAGCAATAGAAATAAGTAAATATATATGTTGCAGCACGCAACCCTATCCCACCATATAGTCAGAATCATTATCTTAATCACCCTTATTTCACCATATCAATCAACCATTATTTCATCTATTGCAGTGTGCAACCTGATCCCACCATATCAAAATAAATTCACCCTTATTTCAGCATAACAATCCACCCTTATTCCACCTGTTTCGTCACGTAACCCCATCCCACCATATCAATATAAATAAATCAATAGTGCAATCAATGTAATGACTCGAATCACAAGAATCTCTACGATTAATGAATATGAAGCAGAACTAGAAAGGAAGTCGTGCCAAATTGGGAATTCACTATAATTAATATTAAGCAGTAAGATAAGTCAAGTAAATGACAATTAAAGGGTGAAAGTAAGTCAATTAAGGCAAGTAACAGTCAATCATAGAAGCATGGGGGAATCTAACATTTTTAGCACTAGAATAATAATTGAGAAGTAGCAGGTAAAGTCAGGGGGAAACATTTAAAGCATGTAACAATTAATACATGGATGAAACAATTAATGAAATTCAAAAAGCAGGGAAACAAGTATTTTGGCGGCCCCAACACTTACCTGGCTCCGCAATCCACTCAAAATTCAGTCAGGACCTTGCCTTTCGAACAAGCCCCCAAAGGGACCAAATCTAGCAAATTATTAACCAAACGATTAAAATTAAGCTTTAGAAAATACTCACAATGAAAGAGGTTCAATTTAGATCATTATTAAAAAAGTCAACAAAATTCAACCTTGGGCTCGCTTGCTCAAAACCTGAGGTTCGGACAAAAAATCGATCATTTCTTCACCCTATAGCCCGATTATGCAATTCAAATCGAAATCCTACCCCAATTCGAGGTCTAAATCCTAATTTTACAAAAATTCCTAATTCTACTCAAATTCCTATATTCTACCATGGAAATCGTATATTTAAGGTTGAAATCTTATGAAATTTAATGGATAAATGAGATAAAGTATGTTAGAGTCACTTACCACGATTTTGTGGAAGAAGAGCTCTTGAGAAAATCGCCTCTAATGTGTTTAGGGCTGAGAATTTGAAAGAATGAGCTAATATCTCGTCTTTGTCAGCTTATGACCAGGCGCAGATTCGCAATTGCGACCTGGGGTTAGCAATTGTGAACCCCACAAATGCAAAAAAGTCTTCACAAATGTGAAAGTTTCACACCTCTATTGCCATCGCAAATGCGAACAATTTGTTCGCAATGGCGAACAAGATACTATCGCAAATGTGACAAGAAATCTCGCAAATGCGAGAACCCCAGTCCCAGCCCATGCTCGCAAATGTGAAGTGTCCATCGCAAAAAAAAGGCTCGCATTTGCGAGCTAAACCTCGCATTTGCGCAGTCTGCAGTCCAGCATTAGATGAAACTTGCCATATCTATGATTCTAAGTCCAAAACCACTCCGAAGCCTATCCGAAACTCACATGAGCCTTCGGGGCTTCAAACCAAACATGCACACAAGTCCAAAAACGTCATACGAACTCGCTCGCACGATCAAAACTCCAAAATAACACCTAGAAATACGGGTCAGACGCCGAAACAAATAAAATTTTCAATGAAACTTATGAACTTTTAATATTTCAACCAGACCTCCGAATTACGTCAAATCAATTCTGTTTTGCACCAAATTTTGCAGACAAGTCATAAATATAGTAATAAACCTATACCAAGTTCCTGAACCAAAATCTGGACCCTATAGCAACAAAGTCAAACTACGGTGAATCTTATTAATTCTTTGAATCTTTAAGCTTCTAATTTTCAATAAATTACGATAATTTGAGCTAGAAACTTCTGAATTCGATTCCAGGCATACCCAAGTCCCAAATCATGATACAGATCCACCGAGTCCGTCAAAACACTGATCCGGGTCCGTTTTGTCAAACAATGACTGAAGTAAACTTAAATGAGTTTTAAGGCACGATTTTCATATATTTGTCAATTTTGCACATAAAAACCTTCCGGAAAGTGACATGTACTCCACACACAAATTGAGGAAGGTTAAACGGAGTTATTCAGGGTTTCAGAACACAGAATTAAGGGTTAAAACTATAAATAACCATCCGGTCATCACAAATATGAACTTCTGTGCTTTAGGAAACGAAGTGCATTAACTTAACTTCTTTTAGAACACTTTCATAACAAAGGTCCATCTTTCAAAGTTATTTTCAAGCTTACATATACTAGCATTATTTTCCTAAAAACTTTTCTTTAAAATTCATCCTCTTGAAACCATGCTCTTCCTTTATAGATATTACCCCCTAATATATGGTAAGCTACACTCTTTGAAAATTAGTTAATGAATAGTGCAAATAATTAGTCCCAAATCTAGTCTACGTCCTATGGAGCTACCTCAAGTAGTTTTTTAGGGGTGCCTGACACCATCCCCTTAGAAGAACAAGAACCCTTACCTATAATCTCATCGGTTAGCAGACTTGTAAGGAATATCACCTTTAGTAATTAAATAGGTACCCTATTATACCTCTAAATATTAAGTGACGACTCTCTTTCATCAACAACAGAGAAACCACATGTTGAATCTTGTTTTAACTAGTGCAAAATAGGGTGCAACACACACATTGATGACTTATTTGACAAGCTTTAGGGAGCTAGGGTGTTCTCTAAGATTGATTTACGGTCTGGGTATCAGCAGTTGAAGATTCGGGACTGATATTTTGAAGACAACATTCAGGCCTGCTATGGTCACTACGAGTTCCTTGTGATGTCTTTTGGGCTAACCAATGCCCAGCAGCATTCATGCATCTGATGAACATCGTATTCCATCCATATCTTGATTCGTTTTTCATAGTATTTTTGAGGATATCTTGGTGCACTCACGTAGCCAAGAGGAATATGTGTAATATATGAGGATTGTACTACAGACGTTTAGGGAGGAGAAACTTTATGCTAAGTTCTCCAAGTGTGATTCTGACTCAGTTTAGTGGTGTTCTTAGGGAATGTGGTGTCCAGTGACAGGATCAAGGTGGGTCTGAAGAAGATTGAGGCATTTTAGAGTTGGCCTAGATCGCCTTCAGCAACTGAGATTTGGAGTTTTCTTGGCTTGGCCGGATGATATTGCCGCTTTGTGGAGGGTTTCTCATCCATTGCAGTGCCTTTGTCTAGGTTGACCCAGAAGGGTGCCTCATTCAGGTGGTCTGATGAGTGTGAGGAGAGCTTCAGAAGCTCAAGAATGCCTTGACCACAACTCTAGTTCTAGTTTTTCCCATATTGACCCAAAAGAGTTCCCTAGTCAGGTGGTATGATGAGTGCGAGGAGAGCTTTCAGAAGCTCAAGAATGACTTGACCACAACTCCAGTCCTAGTTTTGCCTTAAGCATTGGGTTCTCATATAGTGTATTGTGATGCTTGTCAGATTGGTATTGGGTGTGTCTCAATACAAGAGGGTAAGTGATTGCTTATGCTTCACGCCAATTGAAATCTCATGAAAATATCTACCACGTTCATGATTAGGAGTTGGCAGCCATCGTTCATGCATTAAAGATTTGGAGGCATTATCACTACGACGTGTCTTGTGAGGTATTTACAGATCATCAGAGTCTTCACCACTTGTTCAAGAAGAAGGATCTAAATTTGAGGCAACATAGATGGTTAGAGCTGTTAAAGGACCACGACATTACCATTTTGTATCATCTTGGGAAGGCTAAAGTAGTGGTCCATGCCTTGAGTAGAAAGGAGCTGATTATAGGTAGCCTTGCATATATTCCTATTGGTGAGAGACCGGTTGCATAAAATGTTTAGGCCTTGGCCATTTGGTTCATGAGGTTAGATGTTTCGGAGCCTATTCGGGTTCTAACTTGCGTGGTTTCTCGGTCTTCTTTATATGATCACATTAGAGAGTGCCAGTATGAAGACCCCAATTTGCTTATCCTTAAGGAAATAGTTCAACACAGTGATGATAATGAGGTTTCTATTGGAGATGATCGGGTGTTGCAAATGCAGGGTCGGATTTTTGTGCTAAATGTGGATGGTTTATGTGAGTTGATTCTTGAGGAGACAAAAACTCATGGTATTGCATTCATCTGGGTGCCGCGAAGATGTATTAGGACTTCAGGCATCACTATTGGTCGGAAACGATGAAGAAGGATATAGTGGTGTTTGTATCTCGATGCTTGAACTGTCAGCAAGTGAAGTACGAGCATCGGATAGCGGGCGATTTGCTTCAGAGGCTTGAGATTACTTAGCAAAAATGGGAGCGTATCACCATGGAATTCGTAGTTGGGCTCCAATAGACTTTGAAGAAATATGATGCTATTTTGGTGAATATGGACTGGTTGACTAAGTCCGTGCACTTCATTCCACTTGGGACTACCTATTCTTTGGAGTAGTTAGTTGAGATATATATCCGTGGGATTGTTCGCCCTCATGGTGTGTTGGTGTCTATCATTTCAGATCAGGGAACACAGTTTACATCGCAATTTTGGAGAGCAGTACATCATGAGTTAGGCACACGAGTTGAGTTGAGTATAGCGTTCCACCCTCAGGTGGATGGACAGTCCGATCACACTATTCAGATATTGTAGGATACGATACGCGCTTGTGTCATGGATTTCGGGGGTTCTGGGAATCAATTTCTACCGCTTGCAGAATTTTCCTACAACAACAACTACCAATCGAGTATTCAAATGGCATCGTATAAGGCCTTGTATGGGAGGCGGTGTCAGTCTCCGATCGGTTGGTTTGAGCCGAGGGTTATTTTGATCAGCTTCAAATTGCAAGGTTAGTTATGTTGCCTACATTGTGAGAGAAAAAGTATTGCTCAACGTTACACTAATGAAGGGTGTTATGAGGTTCAGGAAGACGGGCAAGTTGAGCACTCGTATATTGGCCCTTTTGAGTTGCTTGAGAGGATTGGAGAGGTAGCTTACAAGCTTGCATTGCCACCTAGTCTATCGAGTGTTCATCTGTGTTTCATGTTACCATGCTCCGGAAGTATTTCAGTGATTTGTTTCATGTTCTAGACTTCATCACGGTTCAATTACATGGGGATTTAACTTATGATGTGGAGCCGGTGGCCATTTTGGAACGACAAGTTTTAAAGTTGCGGTCAAAGAATACAGCTCCGTGATAGTATAGTGGAAAGGTCAACCAGCCAAGGAGGCTACTTGGAAGATCGTGCATGAGATGCGGAGCAGTTATCCACACCTATTTGAGGCTCCAAGTATGATTATAGACCCATTAAAGGATGGATATTTCTTTAAGAAGGGGAGAGTGTAACGATCGACCGGTTATTTTGAGTGTTGTAGCCCCGTTTCCTTATTTATTCCTTATTATATGTTAGTTTGTTGTTATGTGACTTTCCAAGGTGGTTGGTTTTGTTCCGGGGATGTTTCGAAATAAATTGAGACACTTAGTCTCATGGTTGGACGAGTTGACCGAATGTTGATTTATGTGTAAATTACTCCGGAATGGAGTTTTCATGGTTCCGATAGATCTGTATGGTGATTTTTGACTTAGGAGTGTGTCTGGATATTGATTTGGAGGTTTGTATGTAGCTTTGGCTTGAATTGACGAAAGCTGAAAAGTTGAAATTTGGAGAGTTTAGAAGATTGAACGAGAGTTGACTTTGTTGATACGGGCTCAGATTTTGGTTACGGAAGTTGGAATAGGTCCGTTGTGTCATTTATGACTTTTGTGCAAAATTTGAGGTTAATTGAAGTTAGTTTGTTAGGTTTCGACATCGATATTTGAATTTGGAAATCCAATAGTTTCATTAGGCTTGAATTGAAGTGTGATTTGTGTTTTTGATCTTATTTGATATGATTTGAGGCCTCGACTAAGTTCATATAATATTTTAGATGGGTTGGTATATTTGGATGGGGTCCTGGGGGCATGGGTATGATTCGAATTGAAAACGGATTTATTTTTTTACTTGTGTTATTGCTAGTATGATCAGACCTGGTGCCACTGCACATGCGTGAATTATGTTACAGGTGCGAAGCCACAGAAGCGGCCAAGGGGATCGCAAATGCGATTCTGGGTGAGTTGGGGTGTTTTCGCAGGTGCGAGGAAGATTCCACACCTGCGAGATCGCATATGCAGAAGGTGGGTCATAGGTGAGGAAAGGAGGCCGGAGTGGTAGGTCCACAAAAGCCGATAGTTTTGCACTGAAGTGCACCTGCAGGTGTGGGAAAGAGACCACATAAGCGATTGGTAGGGCCATAAATGACTTTTGCAGAAGCGGATTTTTGACTGCAGAAGTGGTGAAAATGCTCGCAAGTGTGAAATGCCTGTCATGATGCATAAAGACGAGGGTTAGAGTATTTTCTTTATTTTTGGACTTTTGGGAACTCGGATTAAGGCGACGTTTGATAGGGGTTTTACTAGATTTCAAGAGGTAAGTGATATGTGATCATTTTTCCATGTATTTTGAATACCCATTGATTATACCATCTATTTATCGTGAATCTAATATAGAGTTTAGGGATTTTTGAACCATGTATTGGAGAGTAAGATTTGGGGATTTGAATGTCGATTTGTGGTTGGAATTGGATGGTTTTGGTATGGTTGGACTCATTATTGAGTGGGTGTTCGAAATTTGTAAATTTTGTCGGGTTCCGAGAGGTGGACCCACGGATAACTTTTTGACTTTGGTTAAAGAACTTAGCTTTATCATATGGAATCGATTTCTATGGCTTGTATTGATTGTATTAAGTTGCTTGTGGCTAGATTCAAGTCGTTTGGAGGCCGATTTACGAGGTCAATGCTTGTTGGAGTTTTGATTTACGCGGTTTGAGGTAAGTAACACTTCTAAACTTGGTACTAAGGGTATGAATCCCTGAACTAGGTATTATGTGATTTGTGTTGAGGTGACGCACATGCTAAGTGACGGGCGTGTGGGTGTGCACCGCGATAAATGATACTCGGTTGATCCCGTGGCACCATGTAGTTGTCAAACCTTTTTGCTATTCATGTAATTCCTACGTGTGAGAGTGATTGAGCTGCGATCCATGTTATAAATCATGTTTTTGGCTATATGCTTATTCCGTTGGGACCCACTGACGTCACTTCTACTGTTGAATTGTTTTCGTAAACTACAGTTATGTACTCACACAATCATCATTTTCATATCATATCTCTTTCTCTACTGTCATTTATTTTTACATCAGGTTATCATTGCTTGGGTTTGTTGGCATGAGATTTGTGAGCCCGATAGATTAAAGAGATTGATGACTGAGTTAGGGCCTGAGAGCCGTGTTGTGAGTAAGGTTGTGGATTGGGCTGCACGCCGCAACAAACTTTCTTGGCTTTATATATATTATTATTATTATTGATCGGGATACACGATGCATCATGACTTATAGGCTTTATATATTATTATGGGATCAGGCTGCACGACGTAGCATGCTATATTGGCTTTATATTAGCGGTTGGACAGGATCTGCCCCTCCAGAGTCTAACATACCAGCAGTGAGTGCAGGTACCGTACACTGCTGAGTGATTAAGTGTGATGAGTGAGAGTGAGAGACGTTGAGATTGAGTACTTAGAGATAGTGAGTACATGGATTTATCACTGTGATGCATTGCATTTGGCATGCACATTTGACATGTAGGCATAAAGATGTGACATTCCTCATGCTAGTTATACTTGACATATGTTATTAGTGTTGAGCTTAAACTGTTAAACTCAAAATCATGTCAATATTCGTATACTTTGTACGAATCGATTATGGGATTTCTTTGAGTTATTACCGTCACTTCCCTGCTATACTTGTACTGTTATTATCTGGATTTGGATTGTACCTTTCTGAGCTCGTCACTACTTTCTTCCCAAGGTTAGTCCTATTATTCATTGAGTAGATTGGGTCGATTATACTCATATTGCACTCTACACTTCGTGTGCAGATCCAGGTACATCTGGACTCGGTGGTTCTAGGCTTGGAGCAGTACTTGCTTGGAGACTATTGAGGTAGCTTCTATGACATCCGCATACCTTGACTCTCCTTCTTTTTAGTTTATTTAACATTGTTCTATCTTTCTCGACAGTTGTATTAGGAGTTTTGACTTTGCTAACACTTAGTAGTTTATGTACTCGGTGACACCCATATTTTAGGAGATCTTGTAGTTGAGTCGCAACTGTGCTTATCTGTTATCTATGATATTTTTCATTGTTAACCCTATTACACATGTTTTCAATTTAAATGAGTAGTTAAATTTGTGATTGTCGGATTGCCTAGTACTGTCATAGGCACCATCATGACATGTTGAGATTTGGGTCGTGACAACTTTTAATACTTTCTTAATAAGAGGCATTTATAGCCATACAAATGCTATGACGGGTTTAAGACCAGACGTTTTAAAAGTTTTACATCCACACAAATGCAATGACTTATTTAGGACCACATATCTTAAAAGTCTTTATTTTTATTAAAGTTTGTACCAAGTGAAACTAGGATTATCTTTTCGAAATTGAGGGAGTAATTGGTATCAGAGGAGGTTTTTTCAAAATAAAGCAAACACCTTTAAAAGATCAAAGATGGTTGCACCACCAAGCGTTCAAGAATGATATTTAACAACAAGACTACAACTGTTCAATAAAAAGTATTATGGATGGTGGAAATCGAGGATGTAGGACTTCCTGATATGTGAAGAATTGAAATTATGGGATATAGTTTTGGACTGACCATTACCTCCATGAAAAAAGTGATAAGGGAGAAGTAACTACTCCAGAGACTAGAAAGGAATACAATAAGAAAATCCAAGAAAGTATATTGAGAAAAATATAAAGGAAAAAAATATCTTAATCTGCAAATTTAGTATGCATGAATCAAATCTCCGCATGCCCCAATGCTATGAAAATATGAGACACATCAGGGGGTGAACAAGTGAAAAAAAAATCAAAGATTTATATACTCACAAAATCATTTGAACTATTCAAGATAAAAGAAGAGCAAACTATCCAAAATATGCATATCATTCACAACAATCACTATTGAATTAGACTATAGTCTCTCTTAGAAAAGTTATTCGTACAAATAAACTTGCAAAGAGTGTGTTATCTTCCTCTTGAGAAACATAAGTCAATGCAATCTCAAAAGCAAGAGATTTGGAGAGGTTGACCATTGACGATCTGATTAGAAATCTGAAGGGACATGAGTTGAAGAAGTATCTGAGAGTAAACTAGTTGAACCCCACAAAGACTAGAACCTGGTTTCAAGGCCACTAAAAACTAAAAATTGATGATGATTATGTGGAACTTCTGACTCATAGATTCCAATGTGTGATCTGAAAGGATAATGGTTTCTAGAAGAAAACATAGGGTAACACCTCCAAAGCAAGCAATTTAGATGCATGCAACGAGTGTGGTAGTCTTGATAAATTTATCAGGGGCCATCCTATGTGGAAGATCGAGTGAAGAAAATCATCTTAATAAAATAAAAGAATAGAGAAAGATTCAAGTTCCTGATCGAAAGTTTCCAAAGAAGGAACCAAATAAGATCGTGAAAAAGGCTCTAGCTGAAATGGTAACACCTCTAGTGGTGAATCTGATGATGACAGTGAAGACAAACATCAATCCTTGGTGGCCATAGATGACTCAAACTCCGATGATGAAAAACTCCTTGTTTTAATGGAAACTTTCACTTAGAAGTGGAAGAGGAGCAAACTGGGGTAATCTTTTTGGAAATTAAAGAAAAAAATCATACCCACTCTATCAAAAAATTGGTTTCCTTATCTCAAGTTTTAATGCATATCCTAATATTTATTATGAAAATCAAAAAATTGATAAATGCATATGACTCTCTTAAATTTGATTAGAAAGGAATAGAGATAAATAAGTAAAAACTGAAAGATTTTTAATAAATTAACAAACCATGTTCTTGATTTAGATCATGAAAAGTCAATTTTGAAAAATTAAAACCAAAAGCTCCTTGGTGCATCCTCTAAGGGAAAAGTCATTGCTAGTAATATTCAGGAGACTGGTCTTGGTGAGGCCTGAACCAGTTCAAAAAGAAACAATAAGACGAGAGAAATTGTTGAAGAAGTTGAAATTCTTGAAATGGACACACATGTTCCCTCTACCACTCCCAATGCCATATAAATAAGAGTCTTGGAATTTTATATCAACTCACTGATACAAGAATCTAGTTTGAGCGTTGTTTGTTAAGCGAGTGGACATGATATATGGTGTTGCTGTCTTAGTTGAAATTTTGTAGGTTCCTGCTGAAGGTTTTACACTTATGTAAAATGAAAATGGCCAACTGTGATGAAAATGAGGATAAGAAGTACTTGACTATCAAGTAGTCAAAAGGGAGAGCGCCACGATTCAAATCCCACAATAGATCGTGATGGCGCCCGACCATATTGTTAGGCAAGCCAATGCACGAACATCGAAATTTATTTTCCCTCTTTGCTTTTTAAAAATATAAGCCTCATTAAATACGTATTTCTTTGCCAAACTATCAAGTACAAATAATACATAAGACGAAGTGACAGAAATAATGAGTACAACTATGAAAATCCACTAGAAACTCTCAAAATCCGGTGTCACAAGCACATGAGCATCTGCCAAAATATACAAAACTACTCAATAGCCGTCTAAAATAAAAACTAGACAAAATAAAAGAATGGATAGATCAGGGACTCAGTGTGCCGCAGATCGTAACATAGATAGAAACTCACCATAAAGTCTCCTCAACAATCGCGTCTACGCGCCCAAATGACCACTAAAAGTACCTGTCTACCTGCACAATCAATGCAAAAGTATAGCATGAGTACGTAAATCAATGTACAACTTGTAAGTATCTAGCCTAACCCCGAAGAAGTTGTAATGAGGGGTCAATATTGACACATACTAGTTGTCCAATAAATCAAATATAATAAAAGTAGACAGGTATGAAGCATAGCAACTAAAACAGTAAGAACAAATATACATACATAACACGATCCTCAACATAAAAATAAAAACGAGGTCCTCAATAACAGAATAATTCCTCAAATGGAAGGCATAATGGTCAACGCTAGGATGAAACGTCACATCTCAAGTCAGGGAAACTCATCGGTACTAATAAGTGGGGATTTTGACTGCTTATTAGCTTCTTTTAGCTTTAGTTTTAGTCTAAAAGCATTCTATTGTGTTCCCAAAACTAATGAAATTATGCAAAATTGCAGGAATGTTAGAAGTTGGTCTCCTGAGATGAAATCTGATTCAAAAAGAAGTAATCCGAAGCACAAGGAAATAAAAGGCGCAGAAGCACAAATGTGCTGTGAGTAGAAGAAATTGCGGACAGCCGAATTCCATATGCGGCCGCAAACAAAAAGGAAAACATCTAGCAGACATTTGTGTAAAGTGTGGACCGTGCATGAATTATGCGGCCGCAAAGCTGGGCTAAGAGTTAAAGATCGGAGAGTATGCAAAAAGACCAAGCCTAGGATCTTCTATAAATTACGGACCACACATGATTTGTGGGGCTGCAGAAGAGTGCCTTGCAGCCACAGTCTTAACTTTGCAGATCGTAGAAGTGTAGCCTTGCAGCCAGAGTATAGAAATATGCGGTCGCAGAAGAATGCCTTGCGGCCGCAGTTCAGAAATGTGCGGCCGCAGAACTCCAGTTCCTGCTAGTTGAAGAAATTAGCGGTTCGCACATGGAATTGTGCGGTCGCAGAACCTCCAGAGGGGCATTTTTGTCCGAGATTTTTAGCCTTGTATAAAGACGAGTTTCATAAAATTAGGTTAAGTTTGAACCATTGAAGTTGCTGTAGCTGTTTTTCTTTACCATATTAAGAAGTTTTTTCTTTGCTTTAGTGTATTTATAATAAATTGAATCATTTTAAGCTTCCATTATGAGTTTAATTAGTTTTTCTTCCTTATTTTCTTCAAACCCCATTATGAGTAGCTAGACTTTTACTAGGGTTGTAACCAACCCTAGTGTGCAAACCTTATGGGTATCTAATTTAGTTCTTGTTTATGGCGTGTTGATTATTTAGATTAGTTCATGCTTTAATTTTAGAATTAATGGTTTCAAACATTAATTAATTCCTATTTGACTTAGTCTCTACTAGAGAAAGAGGGACCTAGTCTTGGATAACTTAGCTAACAAAGAATTGGGTCAATTGAGAGATTGATTAACCCAATTAAAGGGTTCAACCTAGAGATAATAGTAATGCGACTTGAGTTGTTGTCAACTGTTTTGGGTGTTAACCATTTGGTATTGAGAAATCCAAATTAGGCAAAACCATTCTCTGACCGAGAGGTAGTGAGTGGGTAATTGAGAGCTGAGAGCTATAATAAACCCCAATCGGCAAAACAAGCATTAAAGTCTTTATCCCATTAGGCAAACACCTAGGTTATGGTCACAACCCTAGGCTTTTTATACATTTGGAAAAACCTTAAAAATAATTATCTCTAGCTTCTTTTTTTGTTTTGCAATCATTATAGTAACATCAGAAACAGAAAACAAATCTTTGTTGTGGAAGTGCAATCTAGATAATCCAATTGCGCAAATTGAAATATATACCCCTAACTTCCATCTTACCTCCCTGTGGATTAGACCCTGACTCTTAGTTGGGTTTCTATTATTACATACGACTGTTTGATGTCTCTACTGAGGTGTGCTTTGGATGTGATCAATTTTTGGAACTGTCACCGGGGAGTTAATACTGGTGTTAGCTATATATTTTGGTGTGTTTTTGAATATCTTCTTTTCCTTCCGTGTTACTAACTAATTTGATAAATTGTAGGTACAACCATAGCAAACAATGAGCTCAGAAATATTTCTTTGGGGGATGTGGACGTCGAGGATGAGCAAGTTAATGGGTTCCTTTTGAACCTCAAGCAAATAGAAGAGGCCGAGTGCCTCATGATAATGTCCCCATTCCACCCTCACCTCCACCATGAGTGGCTCCACACCGGGTGTTATCCAATGAAGGATATGCTAGTGAAATAATCCCTCCCTGTATTTGGGCAGGCAACTTTCAAATCACCAATGTGATGCTCACTTTGCTAGAGAAACGAGCTTTCTTCACCGGTGCTTCCAGTCAAAATGCATAAAACCTTGAAGGGGTTTGTAGACACTTGTTGGGGGAGCAAACAAACAAATGTATTCGAGGATACATTGACGCTAAGGATTTTCCTTCTCTCTACGGGTGAAAGCTTTTTATTGGTTGGAAACTTTGCCGAAGCATTCCATTCATACTTGGGATGATGGAGGAATCGTTTATCTCTACGTTCTTCTCTCTGGGGCTCATTGTGTCACGACCCCAATTCTAAACTGGCCGTGGTGGCGCCTATCGCTATACTAGGCTAGCCAAATTTACTAAATATATCATAAGGTTCCCAATTAACACATAAATTATTCTATGTTTCACAAATAATTCCACTTTTAAGAATTTCAAACAATAAAAATGATCGGAATGTCTAAACATAGCCCCAACATCTGGAATCAATCGTCATGAGCATCTAAGAAGTGATACAGTCTAATACTATTCTCTACTACAACTAGTCTGGGAAGTAAAGTAAAATGACAGAGTAGGAAGGACAAAGAGTAGGTTGCGAATGCCGAGCATCTACCTCACAATCTCCGAACAATTCTCCAAATGGGGTAGCTCAACTATCACTCTGCCCCGATACCTGAATCTGCACACAAGGTGCAAGGAGTAAAGTGAGTACGCCAACCTAGTAAGTAACAACCATAACTAAAGACTTGAGTGCAGTGAAGAGCATTTAAATCATAATTTCACAAAATAAGTGCCAACAAAGGTAAATAAATTGGGTCAAGGTCTAAATCGACCATTTACTTCACAAATTCCAGTTATCCGTTCAAACTTTTATAAAACAATAATTTTCCTTTATTAAAAGGCTCAGTCTAAAGAAGAGTGAGAAAACAATGAATTTCACAATGTAACAACCTCTCA
>MDKI01288427.1:0-20029 GCA_005239505.1 Nicotiana paniculata | reverse complement strand
TATATATATATATATATATATATATATATATATATATATATATATATATATATAAAAAAAAAACTGCTCTGACGTAGTAGGCTCGCTCATGGGCGCTCGGCCATATTAGACTCTGTATCTCGACCAACTAGGCTCACTCATAGGCACTCGACCATATTAGGATCGGTATATAACTTACCATCTCATCAGAGGTTTCCCAATAAGGGCATGCCCATCGATTATAGCTCGATGGTAATGATGTAATACTGTATACATATAAATTCTCTGCTCTCTTGACTAGAAAAAAAATACTCAAATGAATATGAAGCCCCGATAAAGAGAATATTGTAACTTACAAAACTAGAAAAATTTACGTAACTTGCGAGACTAGCAAAATATACGTAAATTCCGGGATATGAATTTTTCTTTATGCCTCGTTATCAAAATCGTGTAATTACGAGATCATGCCAAAATGAAAAAAAGGGCTTAGCCTTAACATACCTGAGTCGATTCTCTTGAGAAAGATTACACCGTACTCCCTTATCCGAAATTACTCTCAGCTCATTCCTTAAAACTCTTGAGTACCAACTAATCTCCAGTTCAACACATAAACAATATCTCGAAATACCACTAATCTTCACTTCAATATATATTAACGATATATCACAGTACCACTAGTCTTCAGTTGAATATACAAGAAATATCTCAAAATACTACTAACCTTCAGTTCAATATATTAGCAAAATGTTGAGTACCCGTTTCAAGGATGAAGAACCCCAACATCATTAACCATGAAAATCATCAGAAACCATATTTCATTTTCATCAAACAACAAATCTAAGAAAAACAAATTATGGACTCAAACTAATATAACGAGAAACCTCAAGACCAACAAAAGAACTAACTAAAACCCAGACGGTTCTTGGTTCTTAGCAACACATTCTATTGTGATTTTATGGGTCTGAATCATATGATAAAAATTCTAAAGTTGGCATTTTTTTTTATGTATCTTTTAATGGCCAAAAGATATGTAACTTTCTTGGAATTACAAGACTTGTTTAAATTAGTTGACACCTCATCCAATATGACTAAGAGTCATATGTATATATGGGTGGCTTGCTTGCCACATGGGGGTGGGTAAGGATTTTAATCTCTACCCACTTACTAGGTAATTAGGTAATGTCTCGTTACCCGCTAATTAATCAATTACCCGTAAACTTAAGAATTATTTCAACTTACTTAAAATACTACTCAGTTTTAATACACGTTATATAATTTAATATCATGGTCATGTTGTACCATATAAAATAAATACATACACTATTATTTTATTAAAACATCCATGTAAAAATACATATATCTTCTTAACTTATAATTTTCCTAATCTCATATAAAGAGTACAAATTTTCGTACGCTCAACTCTTAAAATGGTAAAAAGATAACCTTCTTTTCTTGTGAGAAAATAATTTCTATATTTACAATAAAAAAATCTCATAAACTTCCTCATATTATGTGTATAATTTAAAATATATTCGAAAATAGTAATATTAATAACTATATAAAATTATCAAACTTTTCACAAAAATGTTCCACTCAATATAAATACCATATCAAAATATATCTAACGGTATCAAGGTTGTTAAACTTAATGTTGATACTACTAAAACGTGTATCAAAATATATCTAACGGTATCAAGGTTGTTAAACTTAATGTTGATACTACTAAAACGTGTCTCACAAAATGTACTTACATTTATTTTTTTTCGTTAAATATTATGAACGTATGATGCAAAGGAACCCATGCGGTATGGAATTCTTACCTCTATATATATATATATATATATTACTTACTCTCTTATTCAACTACATATGGAACTATGATTATTTGACAAATCCTCTGTAGAAAAGTACGGGATGTAACATCCTTCCCCCCTTTAGAAACATTCGTCCTCGAATGTTAACTCTTTGAGATTTTTCAAATTTTCGCTAGGGTCTTCTCTATATAGTAAAGTAAAAGCCAACCTCTATCCGAGCTCTGGACTATTCAATATCTTTTGTACTTGAGTATCTCATATCTTTTTCACTTTTACCTTGCTTACCTTTCAATCATGCATCATATCTTCTGTTTTAAGTAGAAATTACATCTACGCCTTAAAGCTCTATTGTGATAGCACCTCTATTGCATACAAATTTCGGTGGAAACTCTATACTGAATTCTTACGACTTAGCTCTATGGCATGATCTGGAAACAAAAGAAGGGTAACATTTCCTAAATTCGCTATAGCCTCTCAATTATAAATGTGGCGCGCAACACACCCATAAGTGAGACTCTACTAGGCACGACTTTGTAGACTCCCTAGGACACGACCCACTCTGATACCACTTTGTCACGCCCCAAACCTGGGGAGGCGTGGCTGGCACCCGGTGCCTAACTAGACCGAGTGAACCACTCTGTAACTCATGATCGTTCGACCAAAACTAGAACATATATAGGTCAAGTTAGCTGAACTCATTTCTTTTATAACTATCGTGGGCCGACATGACCACGACTCATAATGTACAACTGTAAGTGGGCAAAACTGTATCAATAAACTATCGTTCTTAAAACATGAATACATATGGGCCGTCAAGGACTCTGACATACTGTACAAAATGAACCTCTGTCTACAAAGCCTCTATGATTATTTGATATCAAATGGGACAGGGTACCGGCCTACCCATAAGTTTTTAATAAACTATGACACGATAACTATAGACTCGGCTGCACTCCGAATGAGGTGGAGTCTTACCGATCCTTCGCTGAAGCCAATTTCGTCTACTATGAAAGCTCGTCAAACTGATTACTCATACCTGCAGGCATGAATGCAGCGTCCCCAACAAAAGGACGTCAGTACAGATAATGTACTGAGTATGTAAGGCAATATACTGAAAGTTAAAACTAAAGTGATAATATAATAACTGAAAGTAACTGGAAGTCAAAGATAACCTGAAGATATACTTACTGCTCTGCCGTAGTAGGCTCGCTCATAGGCGCTCGGCCATACTAGACTCTGTATCTCGACCAACTGGGCTCGCTCATAGGCGCTCGGCCACAGTAGGCTCGATATATAACGTACCATCTGATCAGAGGTTGCCCAATAGAGGCCTGCCCATCGATTATAGCTCGATGGTAATGAAAATACTGTAATACTATATACATATAAATTCTCTGCTCTGGAAAAAAAGAAAAAACAAATGAATATAAAATCCCAATAAAGAGAATATTATAACTTACAAAATTAGAAAAATTTACGTAACTTGCGAGACTAGCAAAATATACGTAAATTTCGGGATATGAATTTTTCTTTATGCCTCGTTATCAAACTCGTGTAATTACGAAATCATGCCAAAATTAAAGAAGGGCTTAGCCTTAACATACCTGAGTCGATTCTCTTGAAAAAGATTACACTGTACTCCCTTATTTGAAATTACTCTCAGCTCATTCCTTAAAACTCTTGAGTACCAACTAATCTTCAGTTCAACACATAAACAATATCAGGAAATACCACTAATCTTCACTTCAATATATATTATCGATATATCACAGTACCACTAGTTTTCAGTTCAATACACAAGAAATATCTCAAAATACCACTAACTTTCAATTCAATTTATTAGCAAAAAGTTGAGTATCCGTTTCAAGGATGAAGACCCCAACATTAACCATCAAAATCATCAGAAACCATATTCCATTTTCATCAAACAACAAAGCTAAGAAAAACAGATTATGGATTCAAACTAATATAATGAGAAACCTCAAGACCAACAAAAGAATTAACTAAAACCCAGGGTTCTTGGTTCTTAGCAACACATTCTATTGTGATTTTATGGGTCTGAATCATATGATAAAAATTCTAAAGCTGGCATTTTTTTTATGTATCTTTTAATGGCCAAAAGGTATGTAACTTTCTTGGAATTACAAGACTTGTTTAAATTAGTTGACACCTCATCCAATATGACTAAGAGTCATATGTATATATGGGTGGCTTGCTTGCCACATGGGGGTGGGGTGGGGTGGGGTGGGGTGGGGTGGGGATTTTAATCTCTACCCACTTACTAGGTAATTAGGTAATGTTTCGTTACCCGCTAATTAACTAATTACCCGCATAATTAAAAATTATCTCAAGTTACTTAAAATACTACTCAGTTTTAATACACGTTATATAATTTACTATCATGGTCATGTGGTACCATATAAAATAAATACATACACTATTATTTTATTAAAATATCCATGTAAAAATATATATATTTTCTCAAGTTATAATTTTCCTAATCACATATAAAGAGTACAAATTTTCTACGCTTAAATCTTAAAATGGTAAAAAGATAATCTTCTTTTCTTGTGAGAAAATAATTTCTATCTTTACAATAAAGAAAATCTCATAAACTTTCTCATATTATGTGTATAATTTAAAATATATTCGAAAGTAGTAATATTAATAACAATATAAAATCATATTTTTCAAATTTTTTACAAAAATGTTCCACTCAATATAAATACCATATCAAAATGTATCTAACGGTATCAAGGTTGTTAAACTTAATGTGATTTTTTTTTTAATTGAACAAATTATATACACGGGTAGCGTAACACAGTATTAGTTTGATATAACATGTCGTATCAGTTAAGTTATTTTAGCTAAGTGACCTTATATAAGTGATTTTTAATGGTTTAAATAACGTTTATATTGTTCTTATACATAACTTAAGTTCATCTTTGGCACAAATATGGTTGCAAAACTGTTCTTCTACCGGTGGGTGCTAGCCTTATTGTTTTTATTGATACTACTAAAACGTGTTTCACAAAATGTACTTACATTTATTTTCTCCGTTAATTATTACGAACGTATGATGCAAAGGAACCCATGCGGTATGGAATTCTTATATATATATATATATATATATATATATATATATATGTATATTACTTACTCTCTTATTCCCCTATATATGGAACTATGATTATTTGACAAATCCTCTGTAGAAAAGTACGTGAAGTAACAGTCGCATTTGCGACCCATGCAGAGGGAGCACAGGTTCGCATTTGTGATGATATTGTCGCATTTGCGACCTTCACATTTGTGAACAAGGTGTCGCAAATGCGACATTAGAGGCCTGGACGCAGCTTTTAAAAATGGGACTTAGACCATTTATTTCATTTCACTTCTACACTTAGGCGATTTTAGAGCTCTTGGAAGGAGGCTTTCACCTAGCACTTTGAGGTAAGTAATTCCTATACAACATGAGCAGACCTACAATAGAGGGTGTATTTCCTAACCTATATGTGTCTTTTCATGATGAAAGTATTAGAAGAGAAGTGGAATAATGAGTATGGTCATGTCCCAAACCAGAATAGTAAGAGTAGCTAATTCAAGCATAGAGGTTGAATCACAAACGAGGGAGGTTATTGTGAAATTATATTTGTGCGGTAGCTTCATACGATGAACAAGGAAACTTGTGTTGGTTTTAATATTATATAAGTTCTCTTAAAGGTCACAAAAGATTTATATACATAAAGTCATGCTCTATGTTATCCTCAAGAAATTCTACATTAAAGAAAGGCTTAGAAAAGGCTACATGAGAAGCCGAAGAGGGCTTGAAGAAGAAGTACCATCATTTGTTTGAGGAAGGCATGTAACTATTTCAAGTTTCGAAAAGTTTTCCTACCTATACATGTACAAGTTTTGATATCTATGTGTGATTATGAGTGGACTAGATTTTGGGTTGTAGTAGGATAGTTGTATGGGCTATTAATGATTGAGATTTGACATGTTAAAAATGTTGTGTTTGCTCTAGTTCGAAAGGAGGCACTATGAAAATTTATAAGAAATTCCAACTGTTGACTAAATTTTGCATTTTAGGTAAACTATGCAAAAGAGGTAGAGAGATAATGGAAGCAATCTTAAATTTAAGTTACCTATTTGACATTCGAGGACGAATGTCATATAAGGGGGGAAGATTGTAAAGCCTCGAAAAACTTTTGTTAAGTATTATGTTCGCGCTCAAGATCTAAGTGGGACACAAAGATGTGTGAAAATTTACGAAGGTATAAACTATATAAAATCTTATATTTATAAGGTTAAATGGATGGTTATAAGAGGAGAAGAGTAAATTGGAATCCATTGGAGTTGTTTAAGGGGTAAAAATAACCTTAGTTGCACATGATCTAAGTTTCTATGAGCATATATATCAATATATAATTAATTGAGATTTGAGATATATATCAAAAGAAAGCCTTTGAAGTATAGTTTCTAACACTTCAAACCGTTCATCATTTCGATATCCATATAAAAAGTTATAGGTGTTTTACTAAAGACTATCCTGTCAGAAAGATGAGCCGCGTTTTGGGCGCCTAGGGGTGCGCTAGGCGCGAAGCAGAATGCCAAAATCAGAAATACTTCTATTTAAGGCGTTTTGGGTGGCGCTGGGAATGGACCGTGACATCGAAGGCGTGAAATTGAAATAAAAGGGACGCGGAGAGAGAAAATAGCCCCATTCCTTAAAGATTAAACCTTCCCTCTCATCCTCAAGTCATCCAAGAGTTCTCGTACTACCTAAGGTGTATTTACAATGCGATTAACATTAGAATACTATTTCCAAACATCAATTCTAATAATATACATCTCAAAATTGCTAGATTCTCAATAAGAACTCAGGTACAAAGTCTCTCCACTAACCTAGGGTTTCACGATTCAAGATAAGTTTCGTAACCGCTTTCATTCACGATTGTTAAAAAGGTTTATGGTTGATATTTGCTCCTATAAACTACTACAAGAACTTAGATTAACGATGAACCTTATAAGAGGAGAAGAATCAAATCTAGGGTTTTTATATTTTGAAAATCTTGGAACTTCTGGTATTGATTTTTAAATTAACTATGTATAGATTTGTTTGGTGAGTTAAACCCATTGGATTGGAGCAAATGAAGGTATTCAAAAGCAAGGAATCAAGGTGAATAGAGACAATTCTTTTACTAAAGTTGTCCTCTCACAAAGATCATGCTATAAGTTATTGTTAGATTGTATAGGATGTTCATGTGGGCTACGAATGGAACGAGTGGACTCACATTATCCATTAGAATTGTAGAAAATATCTTAGATGATTGTCGTGGTTAATAACTCAAGAATAATCTGTTGTTCCATAAATCATGTCCCATGCTTTCATGACTTGCATATTTTTATTTAATGTATAAACTATTGAAACTTTTTACATGATTTTATGAAACTATTTTGATGAGAACTATAAAGATATATCATTGTCTTAGGTTTTTTTATGCAATAATTACTCAGAAGAATATTTTGGGAGTTTCCTTAGATCACTGAGAAGGATTCATAGCCTATAATAGTTTATGATACCACGAAACTACTCGTGCCAAAGAAAGAGATTAGTGTACCGTTGGTTCGAGCTCTAAGATAGAAGTGCTCTGGTAAGGCACAAGAACGCGAGCATGCTATGTCACGACCCAAATTTTCCTCCGTTGGATATCGTGATGGTACCTAGCCTAATATTCATGGAATAACAATAATAATAAATAAAATCTAATATTTTTCTGAATAAGTAATTATTTACACATTGTATATTCCCAAAACCCGGAAGTACAAGTGATAAGCTCTAAAGAAATTACACTAAAACTCCTAAAAATATTACTGTTCAGAAATAAGTACAACAGTGCAAACGGAAATATAAGATGGTGACTCCGAAATCGCGAACGATAAGCGGTTTTACCTTGAGTCTCCACAACAACAACCGCGCTATTGACAATCAATCGACCGGCTATGCAAAAACCTGGAATCTGCACAAAATGTGCAGAAGAGTAGTATGAGCACACCACAACGGTGCCCAGTAAGTATCAAGACTAATCTCGGTGAAGTAGTGACGAGGACTAGTTAAAACACCCACTGGTCTAATAAAACTAAACAAGTAGCAATATAGGAATCGGGAAAATAATGATATACACATAAAGGCTACGCAATATAGCTAACAAGACAGTGAATTCCATAAAGAAGGAAAACAATAAGTATCAGCGGAAAACTATGAAGTAACACAAAGACTGAATAGAACACAAACAAATCCGGCATGTAAATATACAACACGTACATGTAATGACTCAACAACTTCAACCACTTTTACATCAAATTCGTAGTCATATCCACGAGGTTCTGAACCTCGGACAAATCACCATTTACGGGTCCCAATATTCGAACCCTAACACTTGGCATCTTGCGCCATCATTCGAGTACTAACTGCACGGACGACTCACGTGCCAATTGGGTCATTTTCACCCATACGGTAAGCACAACAAGAGTATATATACTTGATAACAACAAGGATTCCTAAATCCATTAGTAGTACTTAACTACGTGTATGCTTGTGCATGTGTCCTAACATGATTTCAACAACCAATAAACATAAGGAAAGCAAAAGGGAAACACGTACATTTTCATCTCATAAGTTTTCACGCGAATAAACTCACACAGTAAGTGTTCCAGTACACAATATCAACAACAAGGAATGCCCCCAGGCCAACACAAGTATCACAAACAATCCCTGACACAACCCACCTTGTCTCGCCACGTGTGCAATAGTAAGGTATATGCCCGCCTTGTTTTCCCACACGTGCATAAACATGCTCCCACCTTGTCACGCCACATGCGCAACCCTCAATCTCATATCCCGCCTTATCACGCCGCATGTGCAATATCAATAGTAAAAACAGCACGGTAGAAACCTCGTGCAAATCCCCATATCAACAACCTCACGGCAGAAACCTCGTGCATCACCACAACAAGTACAACAACAACAATGGCAACAGTTCAAAATACAATTAGTACATCAACTCAAGAACCTTCGACCACAAGATAGGCAAAACTAGTTCATGAGAAACAAACATAATAAGGGGAGCTAGGCATATTAAGATTCACTCAACAAGGAAGGAAATAGCATGTAACAGCCGCACAAAATTACACGGGTTAACAACAAGAAATCAACACAAATCCGATAACTCTATTTACGGCCAAGCCAACTAAGGTATAGTCTATCCAAACTTCCTTTAAGGTTGGTAGTTTCAAGGGTATTCAACAATTTCATTTAAGGAAAAGCAACGTGAAATTAGTCATAATCTTCAGTCAAGACCAAACTATTCTAGAATGAGGTGAAGATAATTACAACTAGAGATAAACAGTTAAGAAGACATAGCATGACAGAAAAAGAAAATAAAATATCCAGATAAGTCAATTAGGAGTCAAATAGGCAATAGGAGTAAATCCAAAAGTAAGAACTTTCACATTTAAGCAAATAAAGATGACACTAGAAATTAGGAAATTCAATCATGCTAAGGACAATTCAATCGGCGAATATAAGGATCTAAGATTCCTAAAGGGTCAACTTTCCACAAATAAGTCCGAGCACGCGCTCGTCACCTCGCGTACACGAGCTACAATCAACATATAAGACTCAAATCCTAAAGGGTAATTCCCCCACACAAGGTTAGGCAAGATACTTACCTTGAAGGAGACAACCCGGTACTCTAAAATGACTTCTCGAGCGAAAAGAACTCCGGACGGCTCAAAATCAACTAAAACAACTTCAAAATACACATAAAACGTATAAGGAACTATTCCGAATAATAAAGTTTCAATCTTTACAAAAATATAAAAATCGACCCAAAGGTCGACCTCTGGGCCCGCACCTCGGAACCCATCAAATTTTACAAAATCAAAACACCTATTCCAATATGAGTTCAACCATACAAAAATTACCAAATTCCAATACCATTTCGTCCCTCAAATCATGAAATTTCGTTTTCGAAAATTTTCTACAAAAACCAACATTTTCCCTAACTAAAAACACAATTTAAATGATAAAAACAAAGACTAATTCATGGAATATATTCAATTCCTATGAAGAACACTTACCCAATCGAATTGTGTGAAAACCCCCTCAAAAATCGCCAAGAACCGAGCTCTAGAAGTCAAAATGTGATAAAATGGTAAAGCCTTCGATTTTGAAGATATACACTGTCTCCCTAGGTATTTTGTTCAATGCGATCGCGTGAGAAGGAATGTGACCGCATCGAAGAAAAATATCAGCTGGCCAAAAGGTGCTATGCGATCGCGAACATACTTATGCGATCGCATATAAAGGAAATAGCCACTGTCCAAAAATGCACAGTGCGATCGCGAGCTGAAGAGTGCGATCGCATATGAGGAAATTTTCTGCTGCCAACGTTGCACTATGCGATCACGAAGCATTGTATGTGATCGAACTGAAGTAAAACTTAGGGGGGCTCAAGAGCGACACTATGCGATCGCGACTACTGATATGCGATCGCATAGAAGGAAACCAAAAGACAGGTCCAGCAGTGGAAAAATGAGGGAAGATTGACCCGAAGCCCATCTGAAACACACCCGAGGCCCTGTCCAAATACACAGACAAGTCATATAACCTAACACAGACTCGCTCAAGGTTTCAAATCACATATAACAACACCAAACGATGAATCAAACCAAAAAATCAAACTTATGAATTTTCAAATCTTCAAATATCAAAACTCGTCCCGAAACCTATCAATTCAACCCGGAATGACGCCAAATTTTGCAGACAAGTCATAAATGACACAACGGACCTACAACCACTCTCAGAATTCCATTCCGAGCCCGATATCAAAATTTCACCTATCGGTCGAAATCGCCGAAATTCTAACTTTCGCCAAATTACCTCAAATTATCCTACGGACCTCCGAAACCAATTCTGGACGCGCGCCTAAGTCTATGAAGCTGTTGGCATCACCCAAAACTCATTCCGAGGCCGTTTACTCAAAAGTCAAACCTCCGATCAACTTCCATCACTTAAGCTTCAAAAATAGTGATTTCCCTTCCAATTCGACTCTGGATTATCCGGTAGCCGAATCCAACCACGCACACAGGTCGATATACACAAAGTGAAGATGTTCAAGATCTTATTCCACCGAACGGATCTTAATTTCTCAAAATGACCGGTCGGGTCGTTACATGCTAGAACCTTGAACTGTGAGGCATCACAGGAATGGGGTCCAGGCGATCGGGTTGGGATCGTCCACCATACCATTCATATGGTGATGTTTTCAGAATTAGAATCAGATAGAATGTCTGAATCAATAAAACTCCCTCGTAAAGAAGATGCTTTAGAAAATTTACAAGGATTGTTGCGAGAAGGTTTATATATTTATCTATCTGAATTTTATATTTTATTTTATTTTGCAGAAAAGAAGAGGAAAGAAAAGAAAAATAATTTTCATGAATGACATCAAGAAGAATTTTACAATAGATATATGAGTTGTCTGTTTCAACTCTTTATTAGAAGCTTTTAGAATTTGCTTTTATCATGCATACATATTTCTTTCAGAGTTTCATTCAAGCTTTAATGGGAGGATTGCTTTATTTACTGAGTACCGATGTGGCATACCGACGTTCTCTTAATAGAAACCTATATTGACACATGTCAATGTAGGCACGAATTTTGCGGGTAAGCAGGCCTACTGTCTGAAAGAAAATAGAAAGAAATATAAAATATGAAGAGGAATCCAGTTGCTGCAGAATGGCTCAAGAGGGGAAGCTCACCGGTAGTCTCAAACTGGGAAGGAATCTAACTAAGCGATGGGCTGGTGACCAGATGCACTCGCCTCAATCCTGTACAATCAAGTACAGAATCGTAGCATGAGTACATAAAAATATGTACCTAGTAAGTATCTAGTCTAACCTCGAAGAAGTAGCGACGAGGGGTCGACTTCGAAACATACTAGGGCCAAAAATATAGTAATGTAATAGATTCGAAATAAGCACAATATGTATAGGAAGTAAACATCCAAAAATACGAAATAAATGAACGACTCTTTCACCAAAAATTGAAGAATCCGAACACTTCCGTTATTCAACAAATGTTCTCCAAAACAGTAACTTTACACCAATTAAATAAAGGGCTTTCATCACTATTATAACACATAAATACCACCGAGGATGTTCGGCCCGATCCAACATAAAGTAAATTGTGCACTGTCGATGGTCGAACGGACCATAGATGCATCTATTAACCTGTCGAGGTGAACAACCCGCTCCCATTTGAGTAGTGGAAAGGATAACCCCGCTCGCGGAATATAATTGCAAAGCGGTTACATATAAACATAACATGTTTTTCCTCAATCCCGTTCAAAAATGATAATTTACTTGAAATCTTCAAATTCTTAAAATCTTGAAATGAATTCCCATCCAATACAAATAGTGCATATGATCAGTTAACAATGTTCATAAAGCGTGGTGTAAGCCTAAAACTACCCGGACATGACAGGAATAGTAACTACGTATGGACTCTCGTCACTTTGTGCGTACATAGTCCCCCACAAATAATCACATATTATATAAGTTCACCTATGGGGAAATTTTCCTCTTACAAGGTTAGAAAAGAGACTTACATCGTCCCAAGCTTACTTCCAGACCCAAGAATGCGCTTAAACCCTCAAACCGGGGCCAGACAATCCAAAACTATTCAAATAGGGCAAAAACTAATCAATATAGACCTCAAAGTTCATACTTCCACTATTAGAGTGATTACCCAACCCAAATTACAAGATTCCTAAAATCCATCCCCGGTCCCACATGCTCGAATTCCGGAAATTTTCAAAGGAAGTTGTTGCCCATAATCTTAGGAACATAAATATATGATTTTTACTAAGTTCCATAACTAATTTCGTGGTAAAACTCAATTTTTATCGAAACCCTAGGTTTTTACTCTAAACTCATAATTTTCACAAATTTACATGTTGTAATATACCCATAAACTATGTATTAAACTCACATTATGTAGGGATTACTTACCTCACAAATCTAGGTTGAAATCTCCCCTTTTGAAGATCCCAAATCGCCTAAGTATTGAGTGAAGTGAGTAAAAAATGACAAACTCTCGTATTAAATGAAGGCCACTGCCTTCGGCCTTCAGCGACTTTTGCACCTGCGGCGCGTGGACCGCACCTGCGGTCTCTCCTTTGTGGACCATTGTCCGCATCTGCAGAAAGGGGCACGACTGGCTAGTCTCACACTTGCGGACAGGTGAACGCACATGCGGTTCCGCTTCTGCGGAAAAGGGATAGCATCTACGGAACCTGGGCTCCGCTCTTGGGCCGTATCTGTGCAGCTTCGCCCGCACCTGCAGCTGCCCAACCGCAGGTGCGTTCGCACCAGAACTGGTGCACCAACAGCTCATTTTGAGCTTAGACTCGACTCGCGCGACGTCCGAATGGCATCCGGGCCCCCGAGGCCCCGTCCAAACATACCAATAAGTTCTAAATCATAAAACGAACTCTCTCGAACCTTATGAATGCCCGAAACAACATTAAAACTAAGAATCACACCCTAAAACCAATTGAATCACACTTATGAACTTTAAGTTCTTCAATCTACTTCCAACATGCCGAAACGTACTTATACTACTCGGAATGATACCAAATTTTGCTTGCAAGTACTAAATGACATTACAGAACTATTCCCAGTCTCGTAATTCCATTTGGACCTCGATATCACCAAAACGCGTTCCAAACCACATTTATAGAACTTCAAAAACCTTCAAGAATCCAATTTTCACTATTTGCCGTTGAAACGCTCCCGGGTCATCCGAAACCCGTTCCGAACATACGCCCAAGTCCAAAATCATCATACAAATCTATTGGGACCGTCAAATCCCGATTCCGAGGCTGTTTACTCAAAATGTTGACCGAAGTCAAACTTGACCTTTTAAGCCAACTTTAAGGAACCAAGTGTTTCGATTCCAACCCAAAGTCCCCGAAATCCTGAACCAACCACCCCCGCAAGTCATAAATCAAATAAATCAAGTACGGGAAGTCTTATTTAGGGAAACGGGGTTCTAGAAAACAAAACGATCGGTCGGGTCGTTACAAAAGGGCCATCAATAAAAATAATTACATTTTTTAGAGATTTGGAATAAAGAGAGTTGTCATATAGTTTTTAGAAGAAATTGGTTCTCCTATAAAATATTTAAGCACATATATTTTATATTAATTTGAAGCGCATATGTCACGACCCTGAAATACCCAGTCGTGATGGCGCCTATCGTGAAATCAGGCAAGCCACACATTTCATTTGTTGCCAGATATTTTCAGAAAATTCATTATATTTGCAGCTAAAGTCTCATATTTATAAAGCATTTAAGAGTTTAATCATCATCGAGCACATAAATAAGAGAAAACCCGAGCCCAGATCTAGTGTCATCGAGTCATGAGCTACTACATCAAAATATCAAAGTAAAGAGCCGACACAGAGTTGTCTGAAATAAGTAAATATGACAGGTGGATAGAGAAGGAGATAATCGAGGTTGTGATCGCCAACTGCTACCTCGATGCCTCTCAAGGAACTCTGACTGCAGCTCAGCAACCACTACTGGGTACCGATGTACCTGGATCTGTACACAAGGTGCAGGAGGTAATGTGAGTACACCAACTCAGAAGTAACAAACCCAAACTATGGTCTGAGAGGCAGTGACGGACTAAACCTCAATAATTGTAATGAAAACAGTACACAGAATTTAGGCATGCTCACAGTTTCGACAGATAATGAAAATAGAATATGACCGATATGATAAGTGGCCCGAGTATATCTCAGTGCCAATGTATCAACAGAGTGGAAATGCACATAGTGCTCACATCTCTCACACATGATTACACTTACTACTCTATATGGCTCTCAGGCTGTAAAGACCCGACCGGTCGTTCCGTGAGGTTAGCCCCGTTTCCTCCTTTTCTGCTTTATCATATGTTTCTTAGACTATTTATGTCGTGTTGGGTCGGTTGGTTCGGGTTCGGAGTGGTATTGGTGAGAACTGAGACACTTAGTCTCTTAAATTAGCTTAATAGTTGAAAAAGTCAACTGGGAGTTGACTTATTGGTAAACAAACTTGGAATGTGTATTTTATGGATCGGATAGCTTCGTTAGGTGATTTGGGACTTAGGAGTGTGTTCGGAATGAAGTTTTGATGTCTGATGTAGAATTAGGCTTTAATTGGTGATTTTCGATCGGTAGTGGAAATAGGCTATCGGGGTCGGAATGGAATTCTGGAAGTTGGAGAAGGTTCGTAATGTCATTTTGGATATGTGTGCAAAATTTCAGGTCAATCGGATGTGTTTTGGTTGGTTTCGGCATCATTGGCGAAATTTAGAAATTTCAAAGTTCATAGGCTTGAATTTGATGTAATTTTGGTGTTTTCGTGTTGTTTTTGGTTTTTCGAAGGCTCGAATAAGTTTGAATTATGTTATGGGGTGTGTTGGTAGGATTTTTTGAGGTCCCGGGGGCCTCGAGTGTATTTTGGATGCTCAAGCGGGTATTTTTGGTCTTAAGGAGTCTGTTGTTTTTCTGGTGTTTTGGAAGCAGTGATTTCTTCATTGTGATCGCGTGAGTTCATCTGTGATCACATAGAGTAAAGTTTGAGGCAGTCAGATTTGTTCTATGCGATCGCGTTAGGAGTTTTGCGGTCGCATAGGTTGGGCAGCCAGAGCAGTGCGATCGCGTGGTGTATTGTGCGATCGCGTAGAAGAAAATAGGGGCGCGTGTGTTGTTGCAATTATTCTTCGTGACCGCGTGAATGGGTACGCGATTGCATAGGTCAGGGAGTCGAAGCTTCTCGATCGCCTGAGGAATGGTGCGATTGCAATGGGTAAAATTTGGAGGCAGTGAGTTTGTTCTTCGCGATCGCGTGGGTGGTCTCGCGATCGCACTGAAGGGAATATTAGTGCTGGGCAGAATGTTTTAAAAGGCCATTTTTGCGAGATTAGTTCATTTTTCCTCCATTATTGAACGAGTTGGGAGCTCTTTGAGAGGGTTTGAAGAGGAAATCTAAGGGAATCACATGGAGGTAAGGTATTCAACTTCATAACTCGTTTCTATATCGTTTCTAAGTAATTAAACCGGAAAATTGTTGGGTTTAAAACCCAGAATTGGGGAGGTTAAGTGCATGGAATTGGAAATTTCTTTTGAGGATTTGGGTGGGAGATTGTGGTTCGATTTTGGTGTTCTTGGTATGTTTGGAATCGTGGGAGGATGAGGATTCTAGTGATGTAAATTTTATCGAATTCTGAGACGTGGCTCGGGTTTGGTCGAATTTCGAGAATTGTGTCTAAATTGATAGTTTTCGGTTGGGTTTTGTTCCTTTAGCGTATATTGATGATGTTTATCTGATTTTGGTTAGATTCGGAGCAATCAGGAGCCAATTAGAAGAGCAAGAGCATCGCGGATTAGGATTGTGGCCCGGTAGAGGTACGTAATGGTTATAAATCTTGTCCTGAGGATATGAAACCCCAGACTTCATATTTTCTCACTGTTTTTATAATGGCGCACATGTCGTATGACGAGTATGTGGCGCACACTGATTTTTGATTGGACTTGGTCCTCTCCGCGACAACTATTGAGTTGCGTATTTTTACTCTAAACCATATGTTAAATTGTGTTCTAATACTATTGATATATTTGGGCTATAAGCCATATTTGGGGCCTCGTGCTGACTTGTTTGGAACCTTTGGGGGCTTTTTACTGCTATTTTCTCACTGTTGATTTATGATTTACACTCAGTCATATTGTGCTTAACTATTTTTGAAACTCGGCCTTATTTACACTATTTTGAGATATAAAAAGGATGTTTTGGGTCGAGTACCCCATTTTACTGATACGCCCGAGGGGCTTTTGAGATTGTAAAGACCGTAAAAACATTTTAACTAAAAACAATGCACGAATAGGTCTCCATGTTGTTATAACTGTGGAAATTCTTAAAACGGCCCTTTTTGAAGTAAAAAGCACCCCAGGACTTAAAAGATGAAATTTTCCAAAATTGCGCGGATCTGCGGTCCACTATGCGATTGCAGATCAGGTATGCGGACCGCATAGTGGTTGCATGCCTGGACAGTCTGTTGTCCATTTGAGGATAGTTATGCGGCCCATAATGCGATCGCATTTCATGAATGCAGTAGCATAGCTATCGCATCCCTGCACCTTCATTTTTGCGGAGGAGGTTATGCGACGCACTATGAAATCGCATAACAGGTATGCGGACCGCATAGTGGTCGCATACCTGGGCAGTCCGGTTCCTCTTTTTGGCCCATTTGAGGGCCATTTATGCGACAGGAATGCGGACCACATAGCAAGAATGCGATCGCATTCCTGACCACATTTCCTATTTTAGGGCTTTTAATTTATAATTTTTATACCCGACCCCAACCTAATAAAGCACTTACCCCCTTTCAGAACAAAATAGAGAGAAGGGAGAGTGAGTTTAGTGAGAGAAAGTCTTCTTCTTCGTCAAATTGGTCCATCATCTCTACTCAGGCCTGGAAATGATCAAGTAATCTTCATATTCTTCACCATAAGAGGTCAGTCTTCACCCCATTTCCCAAAATTCTCAGAATTTATTTAGAATAGAACACACATAGGTTGGTTCTTGAAGAGGAAAGTTAAGACCTTGCATGCATGTGAATAATCTACTATAATCTAGCAAAGGGAAGTAGGCTAGGGCAACCTTTCACTAAAAAGGGGGCTAGTTAATCTAAAGGACCATATAGTATTTGATAAAATGCCCAAATGAGTTCAAGGTTCCTAACTCTAAGTTTGAATGTGTCACATTGTAAATTAGATTGAATGCGTTAGAAGGTCCGGTGATTTGGGATAGAAATTAAAGGGAAATTCCAACTCGAGGTATGTATGGCTAACTTTAATCTTTGTAGAGTCACCTTGTTGGTGTCCGAGCATTCGGTATGAGTTCCTTGCTTATGCATATGTGAAATGATAGTTCTAAGGTGTTGAGGCGTAAGATTTTGTTCTCTGATTGTCTTAGTTGATTTTTATGCCACCATGCTATGTGAGGTTGTGAAAGGTGATTCTTTGTGCTTACTCTATTATGTGCAAAACTCGTTAAATGCTTGAACATATTGGGATAAAAAGATGTGCTACTTAATGAAAGAAATGATAACGAACCCAATTGTTGAGTTTATCTAAGTGATAAAGGGTGTGTAGTAAGTGATGGGAAGGCATTGTAGATTGATTTAATTGAGCTAAATGACTGTGGCAATACCCTATGTGACTCATTGTTTGGTAATGATTATTGTGCCCTTGATTCCTCTTGGTTATTGGCTGTTATAAATTTATAATCTTGATGATGAAAATCCTTGTGATTGAATTGTTGGTTGTTGTTGCTATCAAATGTGATTGTACGGTGGGATCGGGTTGCGCGCCGCAACAGAAGAAATAAGGTTGAGAAGTAATAAGGGTGAAATGTGATTGTACGGTGGGATCGGGTTGCGTGCCGCAACAGAAGAAATAATGTTGATAAGTAATAAGGGTGAAATGTGATTGTACGGTGGGATCGGGTTGCGCGCCGCAACAGAAGAAATAAGGTTGAGAAGTAATAAGGGTGAGATGTGATTGTACGGTAGGATCGGGTTGCGCGCCGCAACAGGGGTACAATTGAAATAAGAAACTGTGGAAAACTCATTTGTGATTCTCTGTATCTCTATGCAATTTTGTTTGGGTTTCTTTAACTACCTCTTATATGTGTATTGTTTGATTTTACCTAGAGTAAAGTTTGTTCATACGTACTAGTACTATTCCATAGTACTAATGTTCCTTTTGTCGGGGGCGCTACATATTTTATATGGATTTAGGTGGTTCTATAGCAGGTAGCTCCGACCGTCGATAGTGGTGCCTCCTCTTCATCCTTTCAGCGATTCTGGTGAGCCCCATTCCTTCTCGGGGCCGTGTGTAGATTGTGTCATCCTCTTTTGTATATGTTATGTTTTTAAAGGTATAGTCGGGGCCTTGTTTCCGTCAAGTCTATGTAAACTCCTAGTACTCTTAGAGGCTCACATAATGTGGGTTGTGTATATATATATTTTGGGCAGTATTTGTATTTACTCGTAGTCGTGGACCGAATCGGAAATTTTGTATGTAGTTTGTATGTTTCGAAATTATCAAAGGCTGAAATGTTAAAAAGAAGAAATGAACTTAACTTGTAAACTCATGCTTTGAATTTAATTTGCTATTTCATGTGAAATATTGTATACTATAAACACAGGGTAATGCGTTGGGTAAGAAAGGCAATCCAGGTCCGCTTGACCGGGTTCATCCGGTTAGGAACCGGTCTCGTCCCTCGGTTTTGGGGCGTGACAAACTTGGCATCAGAGATTCAGGTTTTAAAAGTGTCCTAGGATGTCTCAGAGCCGTGTCTAGTAGAATCCTTCTTATCGGTTTTTTGTCGACCACATCTATAATTAGGGGGCTGCATGGACATTTAGGAAAATACCCTTTATTGTTATTTTGTATCGTGCGATGTGGTGGAAGGTGAGGTTGTCTATCTATAATTCGTGCATTGTTCCAATTTTCAATTAATGGCACCCAAGAAGAGAGCCCGACTCGGGCTAGAGGCCAATGCCACCCCAGGAGTGGTCGTAAATTCCTTATCTGATAGTGCGGGTGAGAATGATTCCTCGACCATGAATCTGCCTGACTCTTCCATCCCAGGCCAGGCTATTCCTATTCCTGCTCCAGCGGAGGGCGCTATAGTCCCTCTCGCTGATGTTCCTGATCCTTCCTCAATCCCAGCTTACAGTCCCGGTATTTCTGATGGGGAACTCAGGGGATCTATACAAATGTTGACTCAGCTAGTGGCCTCCCAGGCCCAAAGATCAAGTGTTGCCCTTGCATCCTCTAGTGAGAAAGGGGATTCTTCAGGTTCTAGGGTCAACTAGTTTCTGCGGTTAGCCCCTCCAGAGTTCACAGGCACCGACCCAGAGGCCGACCCTCAGGATTTTATAGATGGGATGTGCAAGACTCTTCGGGTTGTGAAGGCTACAGAGACAGATGGGGTTGAGTTAGCTTCTTATAATTTGAGGGGAGCGGTGTATTCTGGTTTGAGATGTGGGAGTATTCCCGTGGGGAGGGGAGCCCTCCGGCGAGGTGGGATGAGTTTGTAGGTGCTTTCATGGATC
>ML358617.1:0-10104 GCA_005239505.1 Nicotiana paniculata | reverse complement strand
CATCATTATTGATCCAGGATGGCCCAAACGGCCATGCCAAAGCTCAAAAGTATTTGAATCAGTGAACTTCTGATTTACGATAGAGTGTGCTTCAACTGCACTAATCTTTGAATAGTATAAGCCAGGAGATAAAGTTGGTAACTTTTATAAAATGCATTTCTGGCCAGAAATATTCTTTGTAATACAAAGATATTCCTCGTTCATTTCATCTATTGTCTCAACATAATACCCATTTCGACGGATATCTATGGAACTCAACAAGTTTCTTCGGGACTTGGAGGAGAATAATGAATTGTTTATAATTAGTTTTGTTCCCTTAGATAGAAATACAATTGCTCTTCCGAAGCCTTCAATCAAACTTATATTACCAGAAATTGTAGAAACATTTGCTTTTTCCTTATGCAAATAAAAAAAGTATTTCTGATANTATGCAAATAAGAAAAGTATTTCTGATCTTTGAATATGGCATGAGTTGTTCCACTATCAATTACACAAATATCTTCATGATTGGTCTTTGATCCAAACATAATTTGAGGATTATCCATATTCTTCAAAACGACATAAACAAAATATATTATAATAAACGTTATTATCAAAACGTAACTTCTATTACATAACCATACCATCTACTACAAAAAACAAAAATTAAAATATTTACATTTCTACAGATTCATCAGCGATTACATGACTTGTTTCTCCTTCTGGGAGTGCAAAGTAATCAGCTACATCCAAATGCATGAAGTCTAAATTATCTTCAGAAATAAAATTTGCTTCAGCATTTTTGTCTGTCTTCTTCAGGGAGGCTTGATAAAGCTCAACCAGGTGCTTTGGCGTACAACAGGTACGTGACCAGTGCCCTTTTCCCCCACATCTATAACATGCATTTTCTGTATTTGTTGCTTGCACCGCTTCATGCTTTTATTCCTTGTTTTTCCACTGCTGGTGGTTAGGAGGGTTCTTTGGTGCATTATTATTACCATGATTATATTTTCTTCCCCGACCAGGGCCATGACCACGACTGGGTCCACGACCTCTTCCATACTTAGCTTGGTGGAAGTTCGTCTCATTCACTTCAGGGAATGGACAAGAATCAGTTGGTCAGCTTTCATGGTTTTTCATTAATAGCCCATTATGTTGCTAGGCTACAAGAAGATGGGAGATAAGTTCAGAATACTTTTTGAATCCCATCTCTCGATATTGCTGCTGCAGGAGCATATTTGAGGCATGAAAAATGGTGAAAGTTTTCTCCAACATATCATGATCAGTAATATTATCACCACATAATTTCAATTGGGAAATAATCCTGAGCATAGCAGAATTATACTCACTGATAGATTTAAAATCTTGTAGCCTTAAATTAGTCCAGTCATAACGTGCCTGTGGAAGAACGACCATCTTCAGGTGGTCATATCTATCTTTCAAATTATTTCACAGTATGACCGAATCTTTAACAGTGAGATATTCCATTTTCAAGCCTTCATCAAGGTGATGTCATAGGAATATCATGGCTTTGGCACGGTCTTGGTTTGATGCTTGATTTTTGTCCTTGATGGTGTCTGCCAGACCCATCGCATCAAGATGAATTTCAGCATCAAGCACCCAAAACATGTAGCTTTTGCCCGATATATCCAGGGCTAAAAATTCAAGTTTAGAAAGATTTGACATTATTTAGAAAAATAAAGTTCGTACCTTTGATACTTTCAAAGTATTTGCTCGAGATGGCAGAGTCTCGTGCTGATAACGTGTTATAAAATAACAATTGTAAAGTAAATAAACTAAAGACAAGTGTAGAGAGAAACTGATATATTATTGAACTTTCAAACTGATGTACATAATGAACTGAAATCTCCTCTATTTATAGAAGAAGGAAGCTGCTTGTAAGCTGCTACTGTACCAGATGTAGATAATCTTCTTCCAGGGGTAATGTTTATCCATAACGAAGTACCAAAATGATAAGCTTCTTTAGGAGGCTTATTTCCAATAGAGTACTAAATAGATAAACATATTTACGGAAGTGTCCCATATGGATAAGCTTCTTCAGGAAGCTTATTTACAACGGAGTACTAAATGAACATCCATTATATAATATATATTTATAACATTTTTTATTTATAGGATTAATTCTAATATTACATAATTCAATGTAGTGGTTCACCATTTGGAAATGTAAATTTTCTTTGCTCTGAGCGACTTATCCTCCACCGCCATGATTTTCAAATTCTTCACTTTAATGAGAAAATGTAATGTACTTCTCGAGTTTATCAACTCCAACTTTAAATACTATTTTCTCTTTAATTTCAACAAAATATTAATTTTACTTAAAACTAGCAGTGTTTGTAAAGTTATTGAAACTTAGCCACTATTTAAGGAGGAGATAAAATTTGAACAAAAATACCATAACTGAAACACAAAAAGTTTTAAGCATAATATGCTGGATAATGGGGATAATGTGGAGGAACCAAATGAGCAGGTGGTGGCACCTCTTGTGCCAGAGGCTGCTTTGTATAATTGGGCACAACCCACAACAAACAATTTAGCCACCACGATTGTAGTCCCGCAGATACAGGCTGATTCATTTCAAATCACAAACAATATGCTGCATTTGTTGCAAAACAAGAGACTATTCTCGGGGTCATACATTGAAGACCCTCAACAATACTTAAAGAATTTCCTGTCGATCTATCAAACACAAAGACAACACAACGTGACTCCGTAAGCAATAAATCTATTGTTGTTTCCATTCTCTGTGATAGGAGCAACTCAAACTTGGCTCAATTCACTCCCCATAAATTTCATCACTACTTGGGAGGAATTAGTCAAGAAATTCGTGAATAAATTTCATCCACCCAACAAAGACTGCTCAACAAATTGACGAGATTTTGAGCTTCGGACAGAAACCAACAGAAACATTGCAAGAGACGTGGGAAAGATTCAAAGGGCTGCTGGTTTTATGTCTACACCATGGTATTCCTGAGCAGACGTTGGGGCAGAGGTTCTACATGGGTATAGCGAATAGTGTGAAGGCTAATGTCGATGCTTCAACCGGTGGAGTATTCTTGAGTAAAACATTTAGAGAGAGCAAGATCCTGCTCGACAAGATGGCACAGAATTCGGGATGGACCACCAAAAACGCTCCCATCACTCCTGTGGTCCACTCTGTGGCTTTAGATCCAGCTAAATCTATAGCTGAAAATATGGCCACACTAATGACACAAATGAGCATCCTCACTAAAAACGTTGAAGAATCAGGTCAGAAACAGCATGTGCACATAGTTGATACAACCAATGGAGACTTATATACATCTTGCATTAATCAGCCATTTGGTGGCCCGTGGAGTGCTGATGAGCAATATAAGAAGTTTTTGGAGATGTTGAAGCAAATTTGGGTATATATTCCACTGATTGATGCTTTAAAGGAGATTCTTGGTTATGCGAAAATGATGAAGGACTTGATGTCCCGCAAGTTTGACTTCCAAGACTTTGCCACAATTACTCTAACTCAGACTTGCAGTGTTGTTGTGACGAGACCCATTGCTAAGAAGTTGTCTGACCAAGGGAGTTTCACATTTCCTTGCACTATATGTAACTTTGCATTTGCTAAGGCATTGTGTGATTTGGGGGCAAGAATAAATTTTATGTCCCTGTCTATCTATAAAAGGCTCGGGATTGGAAGAGCTAAGCCCACGCCCATGTTATTGCAGCTGGCTGACAGGACAGTAAAGAGGCCTTCTGGTATCCTTGATGATGTGTTGGTGCAGGTTGGGAAATTTGTGTTCCCAGCAGATTTTGTCATTCTGGATTGTCGAGTTGATGAGGAAATTCCCATAATTTTGGGAAGGTCATTTTTGGCCACGAGGAGAGCTCTAATTGACTGCGAAACTAGAGAGCTCAAGATGAGATTAATTGATGAGGAAATAACATTCAACGTGCAGAAATCTATGAGGTGACCACGTGAATTCGCCAATTGTTCTTTAATAGATGTCGTGGATGTAATCTTGAAAGAGAAGGATGAGACTTTGAACATTGAGGATCCTGTAGCAGCTTGCCTCATAAACCTAGATGAGGTTAATGGTGAAGAATTGGCGGAATGGGTTCTCGCTCTTGAGGGCAAAGGTTTTTGGAAGATACCACTCGAATTTGAGCCCCTGCACTTAGAGGAAAGGGAAACTCCCCCAGCCAAACCATCCATAGAAGAACCACCAAAGTTGGAGCTGAAGCCGTTGTCCACCCATCTCAGGTATGCATTCTTAGGACCTAACTCCACATTACCTGTTATTATATCATCTAGTTTTTTAGATGTGCAGGCAGAACAACTTTTGCAAGTGCTGACAGAGTGAAATACTGCAATTGGGTGGACCATGGAAGATATAAAAGGGATTAGCCGGCCTTCTGTATGCATAAAATTCTACTGGAATATGGGAACAAACCTTCAAGAGAACACCAAAGAAGGTTGAACCCCAATATGAAGGAAGTGGTGAAGAAAGAAATTATTAAGTGGTTAGATGCGGGAATCATATTCTCCATCTCAGACAGCAATTGGGTTAGCCCAGTGCAATATGTGCCAAAAAAGGGTGGAATGACGGTGGTGAAAAATGATAAGAATGAATTGATCTCTACACAAACCTTCACAGGCTGGCGAATATGTATGGATTACAGAAAGTTGAACTTGGCCACCCGGAAAGACCACTTCCCACTTCCATTCATTGGTCAAATGTTAGACAGACTGGCAGGGAGGTCCCATTTTTGTTTTATGGATGGGTACTCAGGATACAATCATATCTCTATTTCACCAGAGGACAGAGGGAAGACCTCATTCACCTGCCCCTATGGGATTTTTGCTTTTCGGAGAATGCCATTTGGCCTATGCAATGCACCTGCCACATTCCAAAGGTGCATCTTCATATACATGGTAGAAGAAATAATTGAGGTTTTCATGGATGATTTCTCAGTAGTGGGAAAATCGTTTGATGACTGCCTTAAAAATCTAAAGAGAGTGTTGAAAAGGTGTATAAAGACTAATCTGGTACTAAACTAAGAGAAGTGCCATTTTATGGTACAAGAGGGTATAGTCTTGGGACACTTGGTATCAAGAAAGGGCATTGAGGTGGATCGCGCGAAAGTTGATGTGATAGCAAAACTTCCACTACCCACATCCGTTAAAGCAATCAGAAGTTACCTTGGGCATGACGGTTTTTACCGGAGATTTATAAAAAACTTTTCCAAAATTGCTAACCCTTTGTGTAAAATTGCTAGAAAAAGATCACCCTTTTGTGTTTTTTGATGATTGCAGGGTAGAATTCAAGGAATTGAAAAAGAGACTAATCATAGCCAATTTACTACGCAAGTAGAACGTTGATTGGAGCCCAGCTGAACTACACTGTGACTGAAAAGGAGATGATGGGAGTAGTGTTCGCGTTTGACAAGTTCAGATCGTACCTGATAGGCTCAAAGGTAAATTGTTTATACTGATCATGCTTCTCTCAGGTACCTAATCGAGAAGAAAGAGTCAAAGTCGCACCTGATTCGTTGGGTGCTACTGCTACAAGAGTTTGACTTGGAAATTCGGGACCGAAAGGGAACAGAAAACCAAGTAGCTGACCACTTGTCGAGACTGGAAGGAGCTGAAAAAGCAGTTGAAGTGGAAGATATTCTGGAAACCTTTCCAAATGAGCAGCTCCTAGGCACAAGTATTGAGGAAGCGCCATGGTATGCAGACATTGCAAACTATCTAGCGAGTGGTATAATTCCTTATGACCTTTCCTCTATGAAAAAGAAAAAGTTTTTCTGCGATTGTCGCATGTATTATTGGGATGAACCTTAACTGTTTAGGATTTGAGTTGACAACATGATCCGGAGGTGTATCCCCGAGATAGATCAGTCTTCTGTTTTGCAGGCATGTCACGCACTAGCATATGGTGGACATTTTGGAGAAGTCAGGACAGCCACGAAAGTTCTGGAAGCAGGCTTCTACTGGCCAACAGTGTTCAAAGATGCCCATTTATGGGTGAAGTCCTGTGATAAATGTCAACGAACCGGGAATATTTCCCGTCGCCATGAGATGACCATGAACCCAATTCAGGAGGTCGAAGTGTTCGATATATGGGGAATCAACTTCATGGGTCCCTTTGTCAGTTCATATGGCAACAAGTACATACTTGTCGCTGTAGACTATGTGTCCAAATGGGTGGAAGCTGCAGTCTCCCCACCAATGATACAAAGGTGGGTTTCTGAAGAAGAACATATTCACCCATTTTGGCGCCCCAAGGGCCATAATCAGTGACGGAGGCACTCATTTATGTAATCGAGCCTTTGAGAAGTTGCTAGAGAAGTATGATGTACGCCACAAGGTGGCCACTCCATATCATCCTCAGACAAGTGGGCATGTAGAAATGTCAAACAGAGAAATAAAGAGTGTGTTGACTAAGTCTGTGAATGCCACGAGAACAGACTGGGCGAGAAAGTTAGATGATGCACTCTCGGCTTATAGAACCGCATTCAAAACACCAATTGGCATGTCACCATAAAATTTGGTGTTTGGAAAGGCATGTCACTTGCTAGTGGAGTTGGAGCATAGAGCTTGGTGGGGGCTAAAACAGTTGAATCTCGACATGGATGCTGCGGGAACAAGTAGAGTCACGGAATTGCATGAACTTGATGAGTTCCGCTATCTTGCTTTTGAGAGAACAAGATTGTACAAAGAGAGAATGAAGATGTTACATGATAAGAACATTCTTTAGCGGAATTTTAAACCCGGAGATACGATATTTCTCTACAACTCAAGACTAAGGCTATTTTCGGGTAAACTAAAGTCACGATGGTCAGGGCCATTTTGTGTGGTTGAAGTACATCCCACTAGTGCTATAGAGATTGCCGCAAAAAATGACTCTCACACATTCAGAGTCAATGGGCACAGGTTAAAACATTACGTGGGCATGGATGAAGCAAAGAAAGTGTCAGTGACCCATTTGATCGAGCCTCAGATGTTGTGCGAGCCTTAAATGCGTTTATATGCGCTTATATGCGTCGTGCCGTGACGTTAAATAAGGCGATTCATGGGAGGCAACCCATTGGAATGTTGTAATCGTCGTGCCACGACATTAACTAAGGCGCTTATTGGGAGGCAACCCAATTCGTAGTTAAATTTTAGTGTAGTTAGACCTTTTTTTCCGTTTATTTGTAAGTACTAACAAGTTTGCAGGTGCATTTGGGCAAAGTGAGCAATTTTTAAGCATAACGGGAAGCCGGGATAAAGCCGGGGTCGACCAAGACTTAGGATGGCGATGCCTGGCTAAAGCCAGGGTCAACCAAGCCTTAGGCCGGCGACGCCTGTCCAACGCCAGATAAGTAAAACTTCGGCCCTTTTAAGTGTTTTTCCCCTCATTTGGTCGAATTAAACCTCACAAAAACACTCTCACACACTAAAAACACTCTAAAGCAAACCCTACCCACACTCATACCAAAATCACAAGAACACAAACACATTGTACAAATCACCATCTGAATTCTATCTCAACCACACATAATCACCATCACATTAACATCCACATTGAGATCAAGCTTAATCTTGCTAGTTTTTCACACTCATCCGAATTCTCAAGCATCCTACTCCTCACAAATCTTCAAAGGTATGATTCTATATCTTCCCTTTTGTAATTTCGAAATGGGTATAGGTAATGAGAGATGGTTGTTCTTCATTGATGGTTGTTCTTCATGGGTGTGTGTCATTCATGGTCATATTGTGTTTGTGTTCCCCAATCCCCTAAACCCTTTAGGAATGGTGCTGAAATTATGAAAATATGTGGTAATATGGAACCCCAAGCTGATTTGGGAGGATGAGGCATTCCCTCAATTCCAAAAGAAATCCCATGACACCAGTGTTTGTCAAGTGCTTGATGTAATGCCTCAATGGTATTCCGAGTCCCTGATTGGATCCCGAGTCTTCGGGATGAAACATTAGTGTCATGTAATCATGCACCATATTAAAATTTTAAGTGTGGGGTGGCTCACTGGAAGCCCATGTGATTGCGGTTATGATCCAATGTTAAGACAAATCCGAGGTGAAGTCTGAGTAACCTCGGCAAAGTGGAAAAGATTATGTGTGTATAGTGTAATGAGATGTTATCTGACTAATGCTCTTTCATGTAGGAAAAAAAATTCCTCCTAGAAAAGAATTAGGCAAAGGAAAGGCCACTTCCATGGCACGAGCTAAGTCCAAAGCGAACCCCCCACCACCTCCTAAGAAAATAAAAGGGGGAGAAGCCACTTCTAGTATGACTGGCGACGAGGCAGTGTGTCACGCCCCAAAACCGAGGGACAAGACCGGCGCCCAACCGGATGAACCCGGTCAAGCGGACCTGGATTTCCTTTCCTATCCAACGCATTTCCCCGTGTTCATAATGTACATTTTATAAGTGAAACAACAAAATAGAATCAAGCATGCGTTTACAACATAAATCCCTTTCTTCTTTTAACGTTTTCAACATTAGATCTTACCAAAACATACATACTAAGTATATCATTTCTGGTACGGGACCACGATTATGAGTAAGTACAACAACTACCCAAAATATGTTTACAACCCACATAGTATCTACGGAGCCTCTAAGAGTACAGAGAAGAATATATAGACTTGCCGGTAACAAGGCCCCGGCTATACCTCAAAAGGGATGACATAAACAAAATGAGTCAACATGATTTACGCACAGCCCCGAGAGGAAGTGGGGCTCACCCAGACTGCTGAAGAGATGGAAGGAAAGGCACCACTATCGGCGATCAACGCTACCCACTACAGAACCACCTACATCCATTTAAAAGATGTAGCGCCCCCGACAAAAGGGACGTTAGTATCATTGAATAGCACTAGCATATATGAACAAACCTACTCTAGATAGGATAAACATCAACAATCAACACAAATAAAGGAATCATACAACAATACACCGAGGCAAGGAAAAACACAAACAAGAGTTACCACATCCCTCATCCCGTTTTGCCATCTTTTGGTTAATGTACTTTTAAGTTCATCTTGTTATTGTTATTACTGATCCACCGTGTCATTGTCACACGGAGTGTGATATCTTCCCGATCGGCTAAGCCATCCTAGGTGAGGTACGAATTTCAATCACGTCACATATAATCACCGTGGCTTGTTCTCACGGAGTCCGATCTCTGCCCGAATCGGCTAGGATAACACCGTGGCTTGTGCACAGCACACAGAGTCCGATCTCTGCCCGATCTGCTAGGCCTTCTCAATTGTAAATAGTTAGGACAATAATCATCATCAAATCATAATATATCACAATATCAAGTCATCCATGTGTACGACATGGAGTCCGATCCCAGCCAGACCGGATAGGCCTTCTCACCCCTAGGACATTCTCCTGGTACAATTATGGGGGTTTTACATCACTTAGATAATTTTCAACCTTTTTGATCCCCCAACACATATTGTTCTTTGATTAGTCTTCATATCATTAGAATCCTTTGATTCACATTTCACAACAATTCATCCTTTAATCCATATTCCATAACCATCCATTCCATTAATTCATGTTTTACAACAATTCAACCTCCTATTTCGCATTTCACATCATTACCATCTCTTTACCCACATTTCATATCATAGCAATTTTTTATTCATATTTCATACCATTCTAGTCTTTCATAATTACCACACCCATCATATGCAAGGATCACACACATAGTAGAATAAGGAATATAATGATCACAACTCATATACTCAAGTAGCACAACGATATGGTATTAGCATGGAATGACATAGAAGCAAAGATTCCTCAATTAGGCACATAGAACACATAAATTCCATAGATATCCGACAAGAGAATCATACCCGGAAAGTGAGCACAATGGGTTTATCCTATGAGGATTAGAGTTAGCCATACATACCTCGAGTTGGAATTTCTCTATAATTTCTATCTAAAATCACCGGACCTTCTAACGCCTTCAATCTAATTTACAATGTGACACATTCAAACTTAGAGTTAGGAACCTTGAACTTATTTGGGTATTTTATCAATTACTATGTGGTCCTTTAGATTAACTAACCCTTTTTAGTGAAAGATTTCCCTAGCTTACTTCCCGTTG
>ML358616.1:0-10502 GCA_005239505.1 Nicotiana paniculata | reverse complement strand
GGATATGTCTTGGATTTTAAAATTCATTTTCTAAAATAAAACTAAATGGCTCATATTTTTAACGTTCTCACATTGAGATATATATCTCCCACCACAAAAGGTGCAAAGATGATGAACAATATTATCCTCAAAGAAGAAGGGTGTATTTCCAAATACAGAGAACTTCGAGACATGGACGCCAACGACATTTAAAAAAAAAGGAAATTTCCATCATGGGGACAATACATCATAATAAGCAAAGAAATATTGATATTGAACCGCAAAGGAAGAAGGGGCATTAATAAAAACGCGTGATATAAAATAAAATAGAAAGAGTTTTCATTCCTAAGAATAGCCGCTAGTTAATCAAATCAAAAAAAAGGGCGAATAAAATACTCTATATTGACTAATGTAAACACAAATTGTAATTGACCAAGTCTTCGAGAGTTGCCTCAAGGTGTTGTTTCTTCACCTCCACGTCGGCTAAATCATCAGCAGTTGCCAAGGAAACATCATAATATTTACGGTACTCCTTTTGAGCAGATGAAACTCTAGATTCAATCTCTTTAACCTCTTTGTTGGCAACACCTCGAAGAGCTCTTAAATGTTTGACCTTCTCCTTGGCCTCTTTGAGAGATCGACTGACAGTAGACAATTTCTCGGCCTTCTCCACTTTCTCAATCAAGACAAGATCAAGTTGTTCCTTGGCATTTAAAAAGGACTCTGATTTTTCAACATCCACAACCTTGTCATAAAGAGTTGATCGTGCCTGGTCATATGAAGTGGCAAGCTCAAAGAAAGACGTCAATAGGCCTATCAGAGGGGAAATATCCACACCCTTTCCGTCCATCTCCTCGAGAATCACCTCAATCTCGAATTGAAGAGAAGAAGCATTGTATGAGGTAAGGTACTTGAGTTTTGCATGAATTTTAGCCCAGGAATTTAGAATAAAATCCTTGCGGAGAGTCAAGACAACCTTTCTTCCATCAAAGATAGACATGGTTGGTGTTGATCCTTGGTAAAAATTAGGCCCCGATTTCGCTCCAAGAGTAGGAATGGAAGTCGCCTCTAGGTCTGACTTAGGTATTGGAAGTGATTTCCTTGAGTCTGGCTCCACCATAGATTTGCTACTACCTTGGGGCTTGCTTTGGTGGGACGCCATTGAAATGTGAACACCATTTTCCTATATAGAAAAGTATATACAGTTAGTTAAATTACTTGGATATTTTAAGATAATATGAAAGTTTTAATTTTTACCTCTTTGACGGCCGTCAAAGTCCTTGAAGCACTACCGATGCTGTCAGTAATCTCGACTACACCCAAATTATCATCTCTTTGTTGGTTTGAATACGGCTTCACCTGCTTGAAGTTTTGATCTCCATGACTACTATCACTCTCATTTTGGGACGGACGTTTGTTGGAGGTAGGAACAATGGTACCTAATGGAAAGGAACCCTCGTTGGCTTGATGGGCTTGAACAAGGACCTTCTTTATATGGAGCTCCCTTAACGTCGCATGGTACAACCACTTTGGATTTTAAAGTAGGAGGCTTGCCCTCCCTGTTATGCTCTTGAGGCGTGATCTCTGAAGGCGTAGTAGTAACTGGTTCAGCGGTATTCACCAAAGATTTCAAGTTGTTTTCAAGGAAGCATCCATGAACTCTTTCCCACCAAGACTTATAATCGGACGAGACACACTTCTTCATCTTGGGAATAATAGGGGGAAATGTGGCATTTGACCTACTTTTAGACAAAACACAAATTCGTAAAAGTTCCAATCCTTTGTCTAAAGAGCACTCACGAAAATCTTGATCCAAGCAATCGGGATGTCTTGGTAAAAACCGAATTGACGACTTAAACGATGAGGGCTATAAGGCTCCACGATGAAGGTTGATCCATTTATCAAAGGAAGGTAATGCCAGCGAATACTCATAAAATAATTTGACTCGGACTCTTCCTCGTTTTCATCATCATGATAATAATACGGTTGAGGATTTCTTGGCATTCTGGAAGTCCATACGACACTTTCTCCTCCATGAATACATTTTCTCACGTTATCATTACCACATTATCTCGATGATCCCTCACTTGAGTATATGGCCATCAGAGGAGTAGTCGGCCTATTCGTTTGAGCAAAATGAGTCTTGAAGTAGCAGGCCAACCAACAGTACACATAATGAATTGGAAAGTAAAATCTAGAAGAATCGAGTGGTGAGCCATTTGAAATTGTATTTGATACTTGTAAATGCTAGCTAAGACTGGAACGACGAGGTTAATTCTTTTCCCACATGCTAGAAGGCCTGTAATCTTGAAAGTCTCAGGCCGAATAAACTCACCTTCTTTTTTAGGGAGCGCAAAGACACATAACCAGCATGATAAAAAAGCAGCCAAGTATACTTCGTATTTCTTGTCACTTCCAACGCCAAGTTTAACAAATAATGAATCTTCAACTTCCGACCAATTGACCATTTTACCAAAACTCGATGCATCTTCTTACATGGACGTTATGATTTTTAGCATTTCCCTCTCGGAGTTGGTGATATGCATCGAACAATTGCTGACAGGCTTGTGGAAGGAACATTTTATCCTTTTCCTAAGCACTTGTAAGTTCTCGAATATTTGGAATAACTTTCTCATAATGAGACTGTAACGACCCGGTTGGTCGTTTTGAGAGTTAGCACCCCAATCCCCTAATAACTGCTTCTCCCATGTCTATTTATGTTATTGAAACTTGTTGGAGTATTAAGTGGTAAAATTCGGAGTGATTTTGGACACATAGTCCTTAAATGTGGATTTTAGCCTTTGAAATCAGGACGTAGATAGAACTGTGTGAAGATATATATGGAATGGAATTTCATCGACTCCGTTAGCTCCGTTGGGTGATTTCGGGGTTAGGAGCATGTTCAGAATGTATTTTCGAGGTCGGTTGTAGATTTAGGCTTGAATTGGCGAAAGTTTGAATTTCGGGGATTTCGGCCAATAGGTGAAATTTTCATATCGGACTCGGAATGTAATTCTGAAAGCGGCAGCAGGTCCGTAATGTCATTTAGGACCTGTGTGCCAGATTTGAGGTCATTCGGATGAGTTTTGACATGTTTCGGCATCATATGTGAATTTTGGGAATTTCATAAGTTCTTAGGCTTGAATCCATGCATAATTGATGATTTTGATGTTATGATAGGTGTTCTGAGGCTTAGCTAAGTTTGAATGAAGTATTAGGACTGGTTGGTAAGTTTGGTTGAGGTCCCGGGGGTCTCGGGGGGTGTTCCGGAGGCTCAACGGGTTATTTTGGAACTTGGAACACAGCTGAACCATTGTTGGTTCTGGTGTTCCGCATCTGCGGATGGGGAACCGCAGGTGCGGACAAGTGGTGGGGGGTTGGGGCTCGCAGATGCGGAATATAGGCAGCGGCTGCCAGTGGTCGCAGGTGCGGTCTATGTTCCGCAGGTACGGGACCGTAGATGCGGCCAAGTGACCGCAGGTGCGGCCCCTGCCCAGTTAAGTGACTTTACGCACCTGCGATGGATTTTCCACAGGTGCGGTCCAAGAATCGCAGGTGTGGTATCCCTGGGCTGTTTATACAAAATTCCGAGGGTTTGAAATTCATAACTCCAAAAATGATTTAGATCTCGGGTTTTGGCGATTTTTAGTGGGTTTCGAAGAGGAGATTCATAGGTAATATTTCCTAACCTTAATTCACTTGTATACCATTAATCTCTATCAATTTCCTCAATATAATCAATGAATTTGGATGAAAAACTATGAAATTGGGAAGAAACTTCCCCAAGTATATATTTGAGGATTTAGGGAGATTTAGACTTCGGATTTTGATGATTCTTGTTCGAGTGAGTTCATGAGTGAATGGGTGTTCGAAAGTTGTAATTTTTATCCGTTTCCGAGACTTGGGCCTGGGGGACGTTTTGGGCGAATTTCGTAATTCTGCGTATTAGCTTCGAACTTATTAGCTATTTTGTTTCCTTGAAATGATGTTTATACTATGCAATCGAATTGACTAGATTTGGGCCACCCAGAGTTGGATACTCGTGGTAAGAGCGTGGTATTAAGTTGATTTGCGCAGTCAAGGTAAGTGGCTTGCCTAACTTTGTGTTGGGGACTTCCCCTTAGGCATTTTCATACTGATTTTTGTTACGTGGACACCGTGTACGTGGGGTGACGAGTGCGTACACAAGTCATTGTTGCTAAAATTCCACTTTTTATTCCATGGCATCACTCATTTTCATTCCTATATTACTGTTTCATGTATTAATTTAGTAGTTAGCTTAAGAATAAGCATGCCTACATGTTCTTACTTGATTTCCTCTTATTTGCTACTAGTTGCACCATGCTTAGGTAGTTTTACTTTATTCTTTCCTATTGTTTTTCCTGAACTGTTTAATTAAGCCGTATCTGACATACTTCTGCAGTACATATTTAAATTGGGACTACGGACCGAGATCCGGGAGCTTTGCCCCTGTACTGCATTGCATATTTAAATTGGGACTACGGACCGAGATCCGGGAGCTTTCCACTATACTGCATAACATATTAAATTGGCACTACAGACTAAGATCCGGGAGCTTTTCCATTGTACTGCATTGCATATTTACTGTTGAGATATATTTGAGCCGATGACTCTCTTTCTGTTATTAATTCTTCCAGTTTCCATTAATCTTGTTTATCATTGCTTATCTATATTTCACTATTTAAATTTATAACTGACTTGTTTTAAACTCAGTAGAGCCTCAACCTGACCTCGTCACTGTACTGGTAAAAAAGATTTTCACACGTAAGCCAGCTTTTGACAACTCAGCCAGTCACGTGGACACAGGAAAATGCGACAGCTGGATGTGATTCTTTGAAGAGGTACGGTAAAAGAGGCACGGTTCAGTAAACCCATGAACTTATCATCCACGGGAAACTCAACTTGATCAAAACGGGAGAGAGGCACGGTCAGAATGAATCTAGAAAAAGCTACGGGCAGATCCAAGGACCCACAATTGATTACTCGAATGTTATTTAACCGAACCCCAATTACCGTTATCCTTTGTAATGCCTCATTAATGTCATAATTAGTCATTAATGAGTAACCATAGCAAGAGTCGTACGTTATAAGAATCTCCTATATAAGGGAGGGGAATACAGCTTGTAAAGGCATCTGATTCTCGAATACAATCAACTTCGATTTTCTATATTTCTGTAATATTGTCTATTATTCATTTTTCTCCATTACCTTGATTATCAGTAACCTGTATTCATCTTTAAAAATAAGCTTTAGTCAAAGGGTCTAATTCTTCAGTTAAACAAATTGGTTCCATTATCGGGAAGCTGATAATCTTTGTTTACTTTTCAATTGATATCCTCTGAATTATGTCAAACTCCAACGACAACAACTAGCAAAGCAGTGGAACCATAGTTCCATCGCCTTCAGGGACCCCACATGGTTCGAGGGAACAATATCCAGAAAGATCCAATAACAACAACGGTGATAATGATCAAACTGTGGAATAAGATCGTGTAAAGCAAATGATTGCAGAGTATGTGAGCCAAACTTTGCAATAATTTGCGAGAGGATTACCGGCAGTGTTACCTACACCGCCGAAGTCACCCCCAATAACACCATCACCATGGAACATCCTCAATCTGGGTTGGCCAACTCAGGAAGAGGAGATACTCCTAATGAATCTCTCGAAATGAGACCGGTATATCTAATAACTCAGAATTACAAAATTTAATTCTAACCATGCAGAAACAGATGAAGGAGCAGAACGATCGCATCGATCAAATTCCTGGAGTACCACCTTCATCAAAGGCATCGATGTTGATAGATATTCTCAAAAACCTTGGAAGCCAAGTGCGGCACCCTTGCCTATACCCAAGAAGTTTAAAATTCCTGACGTTCCCAAATATTATGGAACAACTGACCCACGCGACCATGTGACTGCTTTCACTACTGGGGTAAAAGGCAACGACTTAACGAAACAAGAGATTGAATCGGTCCTTATCAAAACATTTGGGGAAACACTTACCAAAGGGGCCCTAAAAATTCTATTGAATCTTTTGCTGAGCTTGCATATTCGTTTAAAAAAGCACACTCTGGTGGACAAAAAGTTGAGAAGATAATGGAAGACATATTCAAAATAAAACAAGGAGACACGGAACAACTCCGTGAGTTTGTAGACAGGTTTCAACGAGAAAGAATGCAGTTACCCAGGGTGCCTGATAATTGGGCAGCCATGGCATTTGCAAGCAACCTGAACGATAAAAGCTCAGAAGCCACAAGATGACTTAAAGAGAGTCTAAGAGAATTCCCCGCTACAATATGGAACGATGGATATAACAGGTACAATACTAAACTCAGAATAGAAGAAGATATCATAGCTCGTTCGAGAGATGAAGATCATTCTAGATCAAGACGTCCTGAATCAGATAGAAGATCAGGTAAAAACAGGTACGATCCTTACTTAAGACCCTCGGGACGCGATATCCGCCCCAGGTTTGAAAACACTAGGTTGGACTATAGACCACAAGGAAGAGACGTAGTCTCATCCTCGTCCAGATCTAGAAAAGATCGAGATGAATGACCTAGAGGTAGTACTCAAATTGGGGATCATACCTTTAATGTAAGTACTACTGAACTTGTCTCAATATTGAGGAACATGGGAGACAAGGTTAAGTGGCCCAAAGAGATGCGGTCAAATCCAAGTAGAAGAAACCCAGATCACTGGTGTGAATTTCACAACGATCATGGGCACAAAACTGCGGATTGCAGATTTTTACAAGGTGAAGTAGAAAATTTGTTAAAACAGGGTTATTTAACAGAATTGTTTAGTGATAAAGGTAAACAGACATATATGAGGAACATGCAAGAGCCCCCAAAGCCTCCTTCTCCAAAATGAACCGTTAACGTAATACACGGGGGTGAAGAAGTAAAAGGAGTGGTTTGCAAAACAACCACAAAGTTCACAATTACACATGGGAAACGGGCTCGTGGAGATGAAANCTCCACGTTGCATTAGGTAATTAAATTCCCCTCTAAATGGGGGATTCAACAAATCAAAGGCGATCAGCAAACCGCAAGAAATATAAACTCTGTGTTACACTACAACAAGAAAATAGAGGTGGAAGAATTACGAGATAAGGAAATCTCCCAAGCAGGCCGCCCAAACGGGCATGGAAGAAATTACTACCCAAATAGGCACGGGCGGTATTATTGTTGAAACGGGTACGAAAGAAAATACTTACGAGAATGAGAGTCAAGAAGGTGTACTATACCACACAGATGCATATTCCAGACCGGACGTTATTCGTGAACCGGAGAAAGATGAGCACATCAAAACAACTACGGAGGAGCTCGAAGCTATTCCGTTATCTGAACAAAAGCCTGAGCAAAAAATGTATATAGGCACGAGGCTAGGCCCCGCTCGAAGAGGTAAGTTAATTGATTATTTAAAGGCTAACGCAGACTGCTTTGCATGGTCCCACTCAGATATGACATACATCCCACCAGAAATGATGACTCATAAACTAAATGAAGATCTATCATTCGTACCTGTTAAGCCGAAGAAAAGAAAGCAAGGACCATTCCAGAACCAAGTGATCGACGAAGAGGTACAAAAACTCTTGAAGATTGGTTGGATACGAGAGGTAACGTGCCCTAACTGGTTAGCAAACACTGTGCTAGTACCTAAAAAGGATGGCAAGTGGAGAGTATGCGTAGATTATACTGACTTAAATAAAGCATGCCCCAAAGATTCATTCCCATTGCCACATATAGATCAAATGATTGATGCCACAGCAGGTCATGAATTATTGAGCTTCTTAGATGCATATTCTGGTTATAATCAGATTAAAATGAATCCCTCAGATGAGGAAAAAACTTCCTTCATTACAAACAGGGGGACTTACTATTATAAAGTTATGCCTTTTGGCTTCAAAAGACGCCGGAGCAACCTATCAAAGGTTAGTGACTAAAATGGTCCAAGAACATCTTGGAAAGACGATGGAAGTCTATATTGATGATATGTTGGTAAAATCAACNAGAGAAATGCGCTTTTGGAGTGCAATCAGGTAAATTATTGGGTTTCCTTGTGTCAAACAGAGGAATAGAGGTAAATCCCGCTCAAATTAAAGCTATAGAGGAAATACCTGATATATTTAACAAATAAAAAGGAAGTTCAAAGACTGACAGGGAGAATAACAGCTCTGAGTAGGTTTATTTCTAAATCTTCCGAAGGAAGTTTTAAATTCTTCTCAGTTCTCAAAAAACAGAATCAGTTCGAATGGACTGAAGAATGTCAGCAAGCCCTCAAGAACCTGAAGATTTATCTATCGAAACCACCACTGCTTTCAAAGCCAAAAGAAGGGGAAAGATTGTACATCTACCTGGCTGTCTCAGAAATTGCTGTAAGTGCAGTATTGGTAAGAGAAGAAAAAGGTAAACAATCACCTATCTATTATGTAAGTAAAACTTTGCTAGATGCTGAGACTAGATATCCACATCTGGAAAAGTTAGCCTTAGCTTTAATAATGGCATCTAGAAAATTACGACCCTGTTTTCAATGCCACCCAATCACCGTTGTGACCTCGTATCCTTTAATAAATATTCTGCATAAACATGAATTGTCAGGACGATTAGCCAAGTGGGACATAGAATTAAGGGAACATGAAATAATCTATCAGCCTAGAACATCAATTAAGTCCCAAATACTAGCTGATTTTGTTGCTGACTTTAGTAATAGCATTGTATCTGAAGTAGAAAAAGAGTTACAACTCTATAACGATGTTAATCCAGGCCTATGGACCTTGTTCACCGATGGTTCTTCAAATATAAAAGGCGCCGGATTAGGCATAGTCTTGATATCACCCACGGGTGAAAAGACACGGCAAGCTATAAAGTGTTATCCTATCACTAACAATGAAGCAGAGTACGAAGTTATTATTTCAGGCTTGAACTCGCACGGGAGCTCTCAATCGAGCAAATTGTGATCAACATCGACTCCCAACTGGTAGTAAATCAGATACAGGGGACTTACATCGCTCGAGAGACTAGAATGCAACGGTATCTTGAAAAAGCAGGAGAGCTTGTGAGACAATTCAAAACATGGAAGGTAATGCAAATACCTAGAGAGAAAAATGCAGAAGTAGATGTATTAGCTAACCTCGCAGCAGTCACGAAAGTAACGAACAAAGACAATACAATTGTCGTTCAATTATTTCATTCAATAATAGACCAGGACAGGAATGAGGTAACTTTCAACAACCTAACCTGGGACTAGAGAAACAAGATTCTTAATTTTTTGTAGAATGGAACCATACCTGAAGATAGGAAAGCAGCTAAAGCACTTCGCTGCAAAGCTGCACGGTACTGCCTTATTCGCAAGTCACTTTATCGCAAGATGTTCGGAGGACCCCTAGCTAAATGCCTCGGTCCTAACCAAACGAAACTTGTGATGAAAGAAGTCTACGAAGGACACTGTGGAAATCACTCAGGGGCGAGATCCCTAGTGAAAACACTAATCAGAGTTGGATACTATTGGCCTAAAATGGAAGAAGAAGCCGAGAATTTTGTATCCAAATGTGACATATGCCAAAGGTTTGCCAATAACATACATCGACCAGCAGAATTATTACATCCAATAATATCCCCATGGCCTTTCCTGAAATGGGGTATGGACATAGTGGGGCCTCTTCCCACAGCTAAAGGACAGGTACGGTTCTTATTCGTGCTAACCGACTATTTTACAAAATGGGTAGAGGAAGAAGCGTTCAAAAAAGTGCGAGAAAAGGAAGTTAAAAGATTCTTATGGTGAAAAAAAATATGCCGCTTTGGAATACCAAAGGAAATCATGTGTGATAATGGCCCACAATTCATAGGCTCACAAATAACAGAATTCTTCGGAAGTTGGCAAATCAAGGGGCTCACTTCGATGCCGTACCACCCCGTGGCTAATGGTCAAGCTGAGTCAACGAATAAGGTCATTATCATCAAACTAAATAAGCGGCTGGATAAAGCCAAAGGAAATTGGCTTGATGAGTTACCAGCGGTACTATGGGCATACTGAACAACTTCAAAGATAGCCACGAGAGAAATTTCGTACACACTTGTTTATGGCTCAGAAGCCTTAATACCTGTGGAGATTGGCGAACCAAGCATAAGGTTCTCAACAACCATGGATGAAAATGACAACGAATTAAGGACCAACCTGGACCTGCTCGAACCACGGAGAGAAGCAACATTGATACGGATGGCAGCTAAAAAACAAATCATAGAGCGTTATTAGAACCGTAAAGCTCATCTTAAATATTTTAAGATTGGGGAATTCGTCCTCAAAAAAGTCTTTCATTCAACGAAAGAAGCAGGTGCGGGAAAGCTAAATCCAAACTGAGAAAGACCTTACAAAATACGAGGCATGGCTGGGAAAGGAACCTATGAGTTGGAAGCTATGGACGGCAGAGTTCTACCAACAAGATGAAACACCATCCATCTAAAGAATTATTACTTCTAAAAGAAAAGAATACCCTCGT